>BLKR01003193.1:0-156694 GCA_011170035.1 Teleogryllus occipitalis | reverse complement strand
GTCACTATGTATCTCTAGATCGATGTCCTTCCGGCAACTGTCAACCTACTTTGTATTTCGGTATCTAGCCGTAGCACATACATAATGACTCAGAATAAATGTTACCAATGTTTTGGTTATGTAGAGCTGACCTCAATGATAACTTTCTGCAAATGTACTTCAAGTCTGGCATTTCATGTTACATATGTTGCACACGTTGCATTTGCTGTTGATTATTTGGCATCTCTTTAAGAGTAGGTGTTTTGCAGGTCATACGCAGTCAAGGTTTCAAGTAGCTCGCTATCACCTGAGAATAAGGGGCTGCCTAATATTCAGGATCAAGTATAACGACACTTTCTCCTTAATGTGAAATTTACCACTCAAGTTCATTAACAAAATGTAATCACATTCGAACCCTCTTTACGTGCTAGAAGTTTGTGACTTTTATTCTGAGACACCTGGACACGACTCAGACGAATAAATTCTCACCAACGGGATCGTGTCTAGATGACACATTACATATCACTTAACATTTTCTTCTTGTAGTCTTAATATGACACAGTTTATTTTCGAGTATTATTTCTTTCTTTCAAAAATTTCACAAATGTAATTTTTTTAAATATCTCTCACGCCGTAAATATGCACATTTCCGGCAATTTGTGAACACTATTGTATTTATCAGTTAAAGTGCTTAAAAGGGGGTTCAATGAAGTTTTTTGAAAACCCGAAAGAATCCCTTGAAAAAGAGCTTCAAATTCGCATTTACAGTAATGTTTACACGCCATTTTCTTACAATCGGATTCAAATTTATCAATGAAAATTTACATATAGGACGAGGATTTACTCTTCTAAAATATTCTAAGAGTAATATTTCGACTCCACCATTACGAAACAAAAACAATTAAAAAACTTCAAAAAATGTATTAAGGAGGGCGATAGATAGCAACTGACAAGAGGATGGGGCAAGTCCGTAAAGACAACCGTCACCAAGAAAATTGGAAAACTACTATGAGAAAGTCCGTGCCATTCTGTAGCATCACTAGTTACTTTCTCGTTTACGTACGTATATACGAAGTAATATACTGAAACGCGCCGCGTTTCCAGACGAAACGCAAAGCGGCTGCTACGATTCGGATGGCGCGTCAGTTGGCGGCTCCCGCCTAGCGCGAGAGAGGGTCCCGCGACGCGCGAGAGTTAACGGACGGGGAGGCGCGAGCAGAGTAGTGAAAGCCAGGCAGTGTAGAGGAGCGCACGTATCGCGCGAGGCGTGGCCGAATACTTAATGCCGGATGCTTAAGATGTGATATTCAGAGACTCGTAAGTGAACAATGCAATAGTAAAGATATTAGTGAAGTGTAGGCGACGCATTCGTGAGAGGTTCGACGAGAGTAGTTGGGGCAAGGACTGGATATATATATATATATATATATATATATATATATATATATATATATATATAACGTGCGTAGAAGCCCATGACTGTGAATGGCGACGTGAGAGCCGGTAGGAAAATCGTGTGGCATAATAGTAACACGAAGTGAGAAGCAACATCGTAATTTTGGGCATGGTGAGTGAAATCTATATCTGAGGTGAGCAGACGAGGCAGTGGGTGTAATCCGGAGACGAGCAACACCGAGCCGAGGGCGGTCGGACACGCGAGGGGATGGAGGCAGCGACGCACCGGTCGCTCCACGGACACGCCGAAGCGTCAGCCGACCAACGCCGAGGGGTGCCGAACGACTGGTGGGCATGAACCGGATATGAAGAACAACGCCGCCAGCCGACCAACAGATTGCATTTGGTATCATATTCGAATATTTTAGCTACGATGTAAATAAGTAAGGCAGTGATTCGAGGCATAAGGGCCTAAGCTAAAAGAGTTACAAGGTTATTGTGTAATCATTGAGATAAAGTTGTGTATAATAATTATATTGGGAAGTCGTATCAATGTTTACCCCACCCGGAGCCCATTCAAAAAAAAGAAAACCTGACCCCTTTAATAAATTTACTGATGCACAGGATCGGAACCCCAGTCCGTCACAATACGTAGTATAGAGAAAGTTATGTGATGCTGCAGAAAGTCGATTTTGATATTTCAACGGAAATACACGTTTTGGGGACCCTTGTTTCCCGGAGAAGTGCTTTTTTTCAAAATGTCCGTCTATCCGTCTGGCCGTCCGGTTGCCCGGCCGTCTGTGAACACCACTAGCGACTAAACCATGCGTATGATTCTTTCCAAATTAAAGAAACTCCCGTCCAAGTGGCTGGAGTCGAAGTTTCGAGATTTTGAAAAACATTCTTCAAAATTTGGGGTACTTACTATGAAGTTTTCATGACATTTTCAAAATATTCTCAAAAACAGCTCCAAATTTTTTCTTTAAATTTCTTGTAAAAATAGAATAAAATACACATAAATGTGACATTGGTCCGATGTTCACTGTTAACTCTAAATTTTCGAAAATGGCAAATGTTTGAATTTTTTCGGAGTTTTCCTACAACTACGATATTGAAGATAAAGATTTTTCCTTGAAATTTTTTGTTCATAATTAGTTCTCTCATTAATGTCGTGTACATTTTTTTGAAATTTTTGGTAGTTTTCGCGCAATTTTGCGTAAAATACGTGCAATTTCAAAAAATAACAAAAACAAAATTTTCTCGAAAATGGCTCCAAATTTCTTCTGTAAACTTCTCATAAGGATATTACAAAATGTACCCTCTCCCTCAGAAAAAATGTCGTTCAAAATTCTATCTTCCACACCGCGCCGACAAACTTGGACACCCCTCGGCCTGGGGGAGGGCAGGGGGAGGGACGCGTTGACCAATCGCTAGCAGGTAGAACCACAGTTGTCTGCGATTGGTGCAACATCCCAAGGGGCAGAAAGAACGCTGTCTCAGGGGGAGGGGGCTAGTTCGTTTACGTACGAGACGGAAATATCGTCTTATTTCCCTGCCGAAGGAGGTAGTTTGCCTGCGCGTACGCCACGATGAAAAAAATATTTCTAAGCGGGGTTTTCCGTCCAGAATGATTGTCTATAGACCAGTAAATATTTATCATTTTAGCAACAATTATTCTAACTTTTAGTAATCGATTTGTAACTCCTGACAAACTGCTATTTTGAGATATTCTGAATACTGATATGCTGAATACTGAATACTGAAACTGATATTTTGAGATATTTCAGGCACAATTTACGGAGCCTTCCCGGCCGTTCTAACGCATATTTCGAATTTGTTTATAAAATTATAAATTGTTGCAAAATTGTTAATTCGCTGTTTTTGGTTCTGGGACATCGGGAGACTCTCCCCACTTTAGATTTGCAAAATTTGGAAATTGTTTATAAATTTGCAATTGTTGCAAAATTTTTTATTGTCTAATCTGAATGGCGTTTAAATGTGATGCAAAATTCCGGAATCCGTTCGGTGCTATTATATCTCGTTCTCGAGATATAAGCTAGGCACGTTATTTTTTAGTCAAATCTGTGATACATGACACTTTAAAATCATCTTTGTGAGAGACAAACGTTTTAAGAGTTTCTGTGGTGTAGCAGGTAAGCGCACTGTTGGAGAAGCTTAGACACGTAAGATCGAACCTCATCCACGGCGAATAATTTTTGCGGGTAGAAACAATTTTGCGGTTAATTGTATAGTTATAATCATTTGTATCCATTATAAATATCACATAAAGCATGTGTTTTGAGGCGCCACTACTTATTTTAGTGTGTTAATGTCTTTAAGAATCACGTATAAATATGCCCCTATTGCGATTCTGGCTTCAGAACGTCTGCAAGCGCCCGTGTTGAGCTCTAGCGTTATCGCAACTTTCATCTGTGACGTAATTCAACCTTGGACATAGTCGCCGAAAGATAAGACCGGCAACGACTTCCACAGAGGGTTCTAAAGACCACGGCTTCTGGTTGAAAATATTTCTAAGTAAAATGAGCTATGTAGTTGCGTGGGTTGTAATCGTTTGAACTCTTATTGCGAATTTGATACCTTTTAAACATGTAGAACATTCCTCTAATAAAAAATCTAAGTGCAATGAATATCACGTAACTATTCTTTTCGTAATAAGTTGCTTGGACAGTGTGTTTAGAAATATCTGTGATAGCACAGTGCTGTCGAGCCAGACCTGCGGACTACAGGGATCCGAGTTGAAATCCCAGTAACGCTGGAATATTTTTACCTGCACGTGTAAAGAGAGTTACGTAATGCTGTAGGAGGAAGTGTCGAAATTTTTACAGAAAACACGTTTTGTAAGTAGCTAGTTCGAAAAAAGTGGATTGTTGGTATTGTTCTTTTATTTTCTATACACAAGGCTGTCAAAACGCTTGTTTTTTGAACCCGAAAAAGTGATTTTCCAAAATCCTCTTTGTGAATCCGTCTTCGTGTGAGTAATTCTAGAGCCTAAAGTAAACACGATTTTCACCAAAATGGATATTCCTTGAACGATCTGGCTAATATTACGAATCTTCGAATTTGAAACGAATCTTTTAATTTTGAAGGTACTCTACACCAAACCCCATCATATTTATATAATTTCCTCAAAAAGAGCTCCACTTTTTCTGTAAATCTATTCCTCGAAGCACAAGATGTTTAAAAGTGGCGTACGTTCAATTTTGGGCGAACGATCTGAATTTTCGAAAATTGCGAACAAATACCTATTAACATTGTCGAAAACAAATATTAACGCTAGAGATGTTTGTTTCATGAAATCTCTTTTTAAAAAGAGATATTAAATTAATGTAAATTAAACACTCCACTCTTTCCTAGTAATGATCCACTCTTCACTGGTAATGATTGCTGCTATTGGGTCTAACCGCTTCCTTATTCTTTGGAGGGCTACTGTTTTTTTAAATTTTTTCCAACAGCATTATCTCAAAAGTACTGGATGAGAACAGTTGATATCTGGAGTTGAAGGGATGGTGTTAGCTCCTATTGTAGGCCTGGTTCCTTGTGATTCCAGTGAAAAAGCAGTAACTGCACTGAAACAGCAGAAGCTTCCGCCAATTGATAATCATAAGTGAATCACCATGTACTGGGTAGGGAGGAGAACGAGGAAATCTATATGAATTGTCGCCTGGTCTTTCTTTCTCAGATAAACACTTGGATAGTTTATCAACATCAAATCACAATTTTAGCGCCTTTGATGTAATATTAAACATAAAAAAATCCCTTCCAGTTGTCTGCGTGTTAATTTTTAGTGTATCAAAATAGCCCCGACACCCGTATTGTATTACATTAGCCTCTTAAGTTGTATCATATTAGCCCCACAAATTTGCGGCTGTATATATCATGACACGATTAATATTATTGCATTATTTTAACGCAGAAAAGAATATTAATTCTTTCTTAATGATAACCAATTTTCAAAAATATCGTGTCATAAAAAATAACGAAGTAACATCAAAAGATTTATATCACGGTGGTAAAGTTTTTGACTGGAAAAATTAGGCATTTTAGTTTTGATTTTTTCCTCCCAAATATTGTTACATTCTGAGTGTTTGCTATATGGTCATTATAATAGAATATATTTCCTATCATTTGTCATTTTCTTGTTAATTTTGGACATAAATAAATAACAACTCTTAAAGTGTAATACATTAACCCCAATTTTCTACTGTATAATATTAGCCCCAACTGATCTTTATAACATTGTCGAAAAACAATCTGAACGCTAGAGATTTTTGTTTAATGAAATCTCTTTTTAAAAATAGATCTTGTATTAAGATAAATTGAACACCCTGTTTTTTTTAAAAAAACTGCAAATGCTTCACTTTCTTTTCGCATCGGAAAGGAGATAGTCTTGTCGTGTACCTGGTGGTGAGGGGGAACCGTGTCAGGTGAGTTAACTTTAAAGACCCGAGTTCGAATCCCGACGAGTAGAAAATATTTTCTGCTACAGTAGGTCTTTTTTTTTTTTTGTTTCTTTTTTGCAGGTTCACAAAGTCCGTATTGAATATTAGCAATTACGAATAATACGTGAAAATATATGCTGTTGAGGCAACACTTGTTTTTAACATAAAACACTTTCTAAATAGTATGTATAGTAAGATAAACTTTATTTAGGTGAGTAAACTTAGACCATTCACTTTGATTCTCTAAATTAAAACTTGACGTAACTGAGAACAGTGTCGTCATAAGAGTTATTATGATACATATATCCTTTATTTTTAAAATATTAGGCCTCGAAACGCGCCTCAAATTAATTATTAATATAATAGCAATAGCTACTTATATATAATATAATTTCATAATTATTTCCAAAGAACCGGAACGCCGTTCCGTCGCGTACCAACAGAAATGAAGCCTTTTATATACAGGATATTCGGGGAAGAAATGTCGAATCTTCGAAAAATAGCTGTTAAGACAATTTTAAGCTTATTTTGTCTTATAAACTACACGGATATTCCAAATGGCTAAGCCGCAATAAACATTCAAAAGTTGGTTTGGATATATGTTTTCTAGGCAACTATTTGCGTTGTAGAAGCATATAAACACTTCATTAATATCTAAATTGTTTATGATTAACAAAATAAATGAATACATTTGATCAGAAAGAAAAATTAACCTAGAAATAAAAAAGCACCCAATTTTCACAGTTCGACTGCTTTTTTATTTCTCGGTTAATTTTTTTCTAAACTAATATATTAATTTATATTGTTAATAATAAACATGTTACATGTTTCTGGTATGTTTACATGATTCTAGAATGCAAAGTTTTGCGTAGAATTCATATTTTCAAACCAAAATTTGCGTGTTTATTGCAGCTCAGCCATTCAAAATATCTATGTAGTTTATTAGACAAAGTATGATTAAAATTGTTGAAACAGCGTTTTTCAAACTTTCGACGTTTCCTTCCCCGATACTCTGTATATTCATGCTTCTTTAAAACCAAAAACAATAATTTGCGTACTGAAACCTAATTAATTAAACCCATGGCAGTATAATTGTTAACATAAGTACTGTCACACATCTTTCGCAGGATAAGGAGTAAAATTTAAAGAAAAATTATAGTTCACATGAATTTTTGACAAATTGCGTCTTACTTTCTATGATATTCAAATGGTAACATTATATTACAATATTCAATTGGTTAACAATTTCGGCTAAAGAGTCTTGTTTGATAATTCTCCAATTTCGTATTGTAATAAGATATCTTATGCTACTCATGTCGTAAATAACTATTTGACAACTATTATGTTTAGTGTATGTGTCTAGCAGGTTTTGCATTATTCTGAGCAACTGGATCATACGAATCACGTTTACTACGTTATTCACACAGGAGCACATGAATCTCAAAAAAGTATTTAATAATATAATCCTTGCTGATGAATCAACGTTTTATTGATGATTTTATTTTGAAAATTTTCATTAGTTTGAATGTTTAAATATAGGTATCACATGTAATTACATGTCTGTTAAACACGATAGCATTATATGAAGCAAGAAACATTGTTTTTCGTTTGATCATTCAACTTCATCTAACACTCAAAATTACTTTAATTTTCTCTGCTTATCAGTTTTTTAATCTCAGATCTTCGATGAAGACATGAATCAAATAACATCGTAGATATTTGAGTGCTTTAAAAATAATAACGTGAATAAATGCTTATATTTATTGAATTGGTTTTATAATAACCTGTAAAAACATGGGTTTTCTGTTGGTGTTGGGGATGTTGAAAACATTCAAATAGTAAAGGCAATGTTAAGCTGGTGATCTTTAACATTGTTTATTTGATATTTTTCTTAGGGATAGTTTATAATGGTTAAACGTTTTCAAAGAGTGCACATTAGATACCTCGAATGGCCCGTTTCCGTTTAATAAACCGCTACGTTCTCGCTGTACAGATGGTCGTGCAAAATTCAAGGTTTTGATAGATTCGTAGAATGGCGGCCAACAAACCACCTTCGAACTCTGACGATACTGAAATGTAGTCTGTGTTGGGAAGGTCATATCACTTGACCACCAAGTTCGTTCTATGTATTTTCACTGGGAAATGCTAGTGCATTGATATTTACTAAACTGTAAACAAACGCTAAATCTCTTTGAATTGTTATAACATCTGTTTTGCTTTCTTTTAGTAATATCAACTCGTTTTACCAAATACGTGAGTTTGTTATATTTTTACACGCTACAATTATTTAATTTTACAAGTATTTATTTTCAAGCATTTAGGAATTCATGAAATTTCATTGAAACGTTCGCCAATCTAAAAACCTTTTAAATGTATATTAAATATATTAATGTTGTTTAAAAATATGTATTAACAATGCGTAGATTTAGCACATAAAGCTCTGATTTGAATATTATACAGTGAAATCATCATGCAAAATGTGCAGTTTTAGAAAAGAATGATAAATTGAATTGGAAGTATTAACTTAAAGTTTATATACGTTTATTTAGAAATTTCTATACTTGTGTAAATATTGTGATGTGTGATTCTACTCATGTGATCTTTCAAAACACAAAATTGAATATTTCTGTATTTGAAAACCTTAACACTACCTTCATCAAATCCAGTGCAGTTTATAGCAAACAGCTAAGCAATATGTTTCCCAATTTTAATGGTAATGGTTAAACAAGAGGAACAAATAGTTTCTGACTCTCGGTGTTAACAGGGGACTTAAAAAATTAATAATACAGTTATTCGGTTGCTCAACACCCCTTTGATAGAAAAACAGAAACAATTGTTTGGGCGTAATGCACCTTGAAAAATATTTTTTATAATCAATTTCTTTCCTATTTGATAAATATATCGACTTGCAAATTGTAGGACTTAAAAGAGAATATAAAAACCAAATAAAAGTTATGCTCATACTCGCCGTAAAAATACGAATTTATCATAATTAAATTGGCCACAGAATTTGTTTACAAGCAAGTGCATTTTAAGCATATGTGGCAGGCAAAAGCGCGGCATTGGAGAACTGTTTTTTCAGTAGGCCCATCCCACGCTATTCTGCTAGCGCGAATGAATTAAGCGCAAACAAATGGGGTCTACTAAGATGTTAATTTCTTATAAACAATTACATATATCTCGAGAACGAGATATAATAGCACCGAACGGATTCCGGAATTTTGCATCACATTTAAACGCCATTCAGATTAGACAATAAAAATTTGCAACAATTGCAAATTCGCAACAATTTCAAAATTTTGCAAATCTAAAATGGGGAGAGTCTCCCGATGTCCCAGAACCAAAAACAGCGAATTAACAATTTTGCAACAATTTATAATTTTATAAACAAATTCGAAATATGCGTTAGAACGGCCGGGAAGGCTCCGCAAATTGTGCCTGAAATGAATATCTCAAAATAGCATTTTGTCAGGAGTTACAAATCGATTACTAAAAGTTAGAATAATTGTTGCTAAAATGATAAATATTTACTGGTCTATAGACAATCATTCTGGACGGAAAACCCCGCTTAGAAATATTTTTTTCGTCGTGGCGTACGCGCAGGCAAACTACCTCCTTCGGCAGGGAAATAAGACGATATTTCCGTCTCGTACGTAAACGAACTAGCCCCCTCCCCCTGAGACAGCGTTCTTTCTGCCCCTTGGGATGTTGCACCAATCACAGACAACTGTGGTTCTACCTGCTAGCGATTGGTCAACGCGTCCCTCCCCCTGCCCTCCCCCAGGCCGAGGGGTGTCCAAGTTTGTCGGCGCGGTGTGGAAGATAAAATTTTGAACGACATTTTTTCTGAGGGAGAGGGTACATAATGATACGGCATACGCAAAATTTTTCTCTATTCTTTTGTTTCACGTTTTTTTATTGCAATTAGTTCACATTACTGAATTTATGAGTACATGTACTTTAAATAACGGCAAATAAATTTTCTTGAAAACTCAATAGTTTTCTCTGAAAACGAGTTCAAAATTACGAACTTTAAGAAATGTTCAAACGCCATTTTCTAAAAACGGCTCAAATTTTTTTCTTCAAATTTTCTGTACAAATAGTGATTATTGCACTATTTAAGAAGAAATAGAATTAACTTTGCTGTATTCCTTTGTTTTTAAAAAATTAAACAATTGTATTTTTTTAAATATCTCTCACTCCGTTGATATGGACATTTCTAGCGATTTGTATACATTATTTCATTTGTGGCTGAAAATTCTTGAAATAACTAAAAATGAAGTTTTCCGAAAATATGAAAGATTGTTATGTAAAAGAGCTTCCAATTTCGCATTTACAGTAACGTTTAAACAGGGAAAAACGCATTTTCTTATTAACGTCTTCCAAATATTAGATGAAAATTACCACTTAGAACGAGGTTTGACTCTTCTTCAATATTCTGAAAGTTATATTTCCGTTCTATTATTAAGAAATCGAAAAATTGATTAAAAAAAAATATAGTGTTCTTTGGGTTGAGATGGATGGCAGCTGGTAAGAGTATGTGGCAATCCCGAGTAGCTAGCCCAGACCAAAGAAAATAGAAAACTAATACGAAAAAATCTGTGGCATTCTGTAGCGCCACTAGTTACTTTCTTGTGTACATACGTATATACGGAGTAATATGTATATACGGAGTACGGTGTATAGAGAAAGTTCTGTAATGCTGCTGAAAATACATTCAAAATTGCAACGGAAATACGTTTTGGGGTCCTGTGATAGCAAATAAGTGTTTATTTGCAAAACGTCTGTCCGTCTGTCCGTCTGTCCATCCGTCTGTCCGTCTGTCCGTTTGTCTGTGAACACTGCTAGTGCCTATACCAGGCGCAGGATATTTTAAAAATTGAAGAACCTCAGTCCATCTGGTTCTATTTGAAGCTTTGAAACTTTGAGAAACATTGTTTAAAATTTGGCGGTATTTCACATGTCCTCCGGACATATTCAATTTTTCTCAAAAACGCTTTCAAATTTTTTTCTTTAAATTTCGTGTAAGAATAGAATTATATATATATATATATATATATATATATATATATATATATATATATATATATATTATATATATATATATATATATATATATATATATATATATATATATATATATCGTTGTCCAGATTTAGTTTCTTTATTATGGTCATATACATTTTTTATAATTTTTGATTGTTTTCCCGCAATTATGCCTGCAATATTTTCAATTTTAAAAAATTACAAAAAGAAGAGTTTCTCAAAAATCGCTTCAATTTTTTCTTTAATCTTTTGGTAGGGATAGTGCTAAATGCACTCTATAAGATAACATAAACACCATATTGCTCTATTGTTTTTTTTTTTCAAGAATTACAAAAATTTAATTTTTTGTCTTTTTTCTCGCGTTGTTAATATTTACATTACCGGCCATTTGTTCCTATTATTGTATTTATTAGTATAGAGCTTTAAATAAAGTTTTATAAAGTTTCTCGAAAACCCAACAGTTTCCTGTGAAAATTAGCTCACAATTGCTCATTTTCGGAAACGCACAAAAGACATTTTCTCAAAAACGACTCCTAATTTTTTCTTTAAAGGTTTCAATGGATATTGCTAATTGCACTCTTGAGTATGGCACAAACGTATTTTGCTGTATTTGTTTTTTTTTTCAAATATTCCACAAATGTATTTTTTTTAATATCTCTTAACGTCGTTAATATGCACATTTCCAGCAATTTGTATACATTATTGCATTTGCGAGTGGAAGTGATTTGAATGACTTCAAATGAAGTTTTTCGAAAACTCAATAGATTCCTGTGAAAAACAGCTTCACATTTCGCATTTACAGTAATGCTTAAACACCATTATCTAAAAAATGGCTCAAAATATTTCAATGAAAATTGCCTTTTAGGACGAGGTTTTTCTCTTCTTTAACATTCTTAAAGTAATATTTCGATTCTACTCTTAGGAAGCCGAATAAATTGTGAAAATGTCAAAAAAATGTACATTTCGGCGACGATAGATGGCAGCTGGTAAGAGGATGTGGCAAGATCATAAAGCCAGTCTACATCGAGGAAATTATAAAACATTACTACGAGAAAGTCTGTGCCATTGTGTTGCACCAATAGTTATTTTACTCTCTTGTTTTACTCTCTTGTATATTATTAAATTGGTAGCATTTATTTGAAATGCATTTGTTTACTTGCATATTTCCTTTTGATTATTTCGCTTTTGTTTTACTCGCAGACTTTACTTTCTTCTTGTTGTCTTAGGCTCTTTTATTTCTGGTAGTAGTTGCAAATTCTATATTTCACTTTAAACAAAACAAGAACGTCCGGAAAATATAAATCTCTCCGTCCACAAGAGATATCATGTTCTATCGACGAAGACAATTCAGACATTAACTCACACCCACATCTGGTGGGGAAAGTGAGTCACATCCACGCGCTACTGGGGGCGCCCGCGAGGTGAGCATGCTCGAAAGGCCTCTCAACACGCTCTGGGAGCGTAACAGAAATATTGGAACTTGTATTAATGTGTATTAATTGTGCACAAACTGGACAAAACTGCAAGGAAATGTTAAAAGGAGTTCCAGCCATCACACGGTCTTCATTGTTCAATACATTTAGTAATGACATATTTCAAATGCTATTTTAAGTATCCGCAATAAACATTGTTGCTATTTGATTATGCAATAAACGAGACATCAACAATGTTGTTAATGATTGTGAATATTGTTTCTCATCTCGTTATACAAAGTTGGAATAAGATTGAAAAGTTGGGAAGAATACCATTTCGAAGGGGGAAAAATGAAAATATAGGATTTTGATATGCGAGAAAAAGAGACAGAGAAATCATGATTACAAAGCACGCCAGGTCGCTCTTTGTAACAAAACAACAAGTAATTCAATAGAGAAGACGAGATGTCGATTTCATATTCCATTGAAGTAGTAATGAAGTAGTATTTCAAACAATAATGTTTACCTTCTTTTTTTCCGATGTAGTGTCAATCATCTGACGTGCTCATTCAAACTGCTTTGCCGGAGCTACGGAAGCAGCACCTGGAGTCCTTCGTTTGCCGCTTTCACAGGCTGTCATATCACACCACCGCGCTTTGCACGGCAATCGATTTGCGAAGCGGAATTCATAAAATTTTACTTGAAAGGCGCCCAGGAAACCAGCCCATCCAAATCAATTCCGGTGGAAATCAGACTCGGGACACCTGAGGCGTATCTACCAAAAGCAACGCCGGCGTCGCGATCCGGATCCCTTTTACTTTCTCGCCCTTACTTCGTAAGAAGAGAAAGTATTTTAATCATACACTGGAAAACGGCTTTTCGACAGAAAGCTCTTATTTATTATCGGTAACGAAAAAGGGGATAAATCTTGTTCATATGTATAGTAAACTACTTCCTCTAACATGTTGTGTATTCAGAATCCATGTTTTGTGAGTTCTTGATATCGAAAAACAAATTGACGGCAAAGGTTTGCCTGTCAGTCAGCGGTCAACGCTAGCGTCTTAACCATCCAGCCAATTTTCTCCAAAATTGTTACTCCCCGATCAATTTAAACGAACTCGAAACTTCTGAGTTTGAAACCAATATTTTAATCTTTAGAAGTACTTTATGTGATGCCTAAAAATAATTTTCAAACTTTTTTCAAAAATGGCTCCCAAATCCTTCTTTCAATTTTTTTCACGGATAGAACAATGAACGCTTAAAAGAATGACGGATATCTCATATTCGTTTAACTCTTTGAATTATTGAAAATTGATAATTTCCAAATAATGCGGGAAATTGTATGTTGTTGTAGCCCCACTAGTTTATTTAACTCTTCACCTTGCGGATTGTGAAGGCTCATGTTGATAGTTAATAGGATGCCATGGATGCTTAAAACAATTATATTCTAATAACTCATATTTGAAATTCAACTGATATCAGTTTCGTAATGTTTGATCTAAAATAATAAAAGCCGATAAAAATATACAAACATTGACGTGCCCACGTTAATTATTCACTTTTCTATAATTTCATGGAATATCCAGGTACAACAATTGTAATTTTAATACCTGTGAATGAAAACAAGATTTGATCTAAGTTATGTTGTGAATTATTCGAAAGGATACAGTTCTCCCTTAACAAACCATGAATTCAATTATTTACCAGCCATTCTTCATTTAAAATCTACATCCAAAAGACTGCTCCAGCTATTTTGTTGACTGGTGCGGTGTTTTAATGTCCATACCTACTGCTGCAGTCTTGATTCGTTGCTTAGGTGGTTTATTGGTAAAAATTGAGCAATTGATTGTTTACGTAAATTAAAAATGAATTTTATGATGTCTCCTGATAACGTGGGATGACTTATTTTTAATAATTGTTGTTCACCGATTTATTTTCGTCGTCTCACTATTTATCTGCATATTTTTTTTGTCAATTTATCGTCCATAAAATGGTCAGTTATTTAACAAACTCGACCACTTCATATCCTGTGTTTCTCATAGAATTTAGTTCAACAGATGTATAGGGGACCAAATTGCCTGCGCCATCTGCATCAGCCTTGTTCAATGCGTAAATGGCGTAAGAGATATACGGGCTGGGAAGTGGCAATACGGCCATTTTATAGTCATGTTACGCCGTCTACTCGCATTCGTTCCTGCGATTTTGTATTGCACCGTTGATGTCAATTTATACGAGCCAACCCATTTGCTATGGGGCGTTATATTCTCTGACGAACAAATATTTTACCCGACTCTAAAACTCCAGTTACTTTTTTATTTATAGACAGTGCAAAGAGAGTAGATGAAACTACAAGCATATAAACTTTTCTAGTAGTTATATGTCACGTTTTAAACGAGATCGTTTAGTGTCGCTGATACAAATTAAAACTCCTCTCTCTAACAAAGAGAACCAACACTGCAGTAATAAAGTAAGAGCAACAACAACGGAATTTTTTCCTTTACCTTCGTTGCTTGCAGGTTACATTTTAAGTACTAAGCAGGCTATAATTAAATATCTATGATGAACGTCCGTGAAGCGAAAGAGGAACAAAGTCATTAGCTTCTCTTTGTCTTTCACCGCCACGTAAAGACCGATTTTGTAACAAGCAATTAATTAACAAACTCTCGTGCGCTGTCTGCCGCATTAATTCCTCAGTTTGGACAGAAAAGCAATAAGCTTTGCACGTGCCATCAAGTTTTACGCTTTCAATATCTATGTGGCGTATGTGGGGTGTAAATCGGTATCAGTTTGTGTGAGAGATAGAACCGAGTAAGCGGATGTGAGTGAGTGTGAATGAAGGTGAGCGAGATATAGAGGATGCAAGCAAATGAGAGCGGAATCAAGGGGGATAAGAGTGGCATGAAGCGAAATGAACAGCCTCACGCTTGTGGAAGCGAGTAAGAGCGAGTGAGTGAAACTGAATCGGTGCGAGATAGTGAAATCGTGCGTAAAAAAGCGATTGTTAATGAATTTCAGCGTGTGGGAGTGAGTGTGACCGTGTGCGCGCGGGTGTGATTGCGTGTGAGTGGATGGGAGCGAGTTTTAGCGAAGACGAACCCATGTGAACGAACGTGGGCGAGTTCTAGTGAATGCGAGCGCGCAAGTGAACGGATGTGAGCGAGTTCTAGTAGACGTGAGCGCTTACGAACGAATGTGAGCCAGTTCAAGTGAATGTGAGCGCGTGTGAACTGATATGAGCAAGTTCTAGTAGAGGTGATTGCTTGTGAACGAATGTGAACCAGTTCTAGTGAAGGTGTGCGCATGTGAACGTATGGAATCACGTTCTAGTAGATGTGATCACGTGTGAATGGATGTAAGCCTGTTCTAAGGAATGTGACCGCGTATGCGAGACAGTTTTAGTGCATGCAGGCGCATGTGAGTGCATTGCAAAGGGTATTAGAGCGCATGAAGGGATATGAACAAGGGAAAGTGTGTTCAATCAGGTAAGAACGGCTGCAAGCGAGTGCGTTCACATTTAAACAAGCGAGTGTGAATGGATCCGAAAGCTTCGAGAAAGTGATCCACGCGGGTGTGAGCGCGTGTAAACGATGTGAATTTCTATTGGATGCTATCGCGAGTGAACTGAAGTAAAAGCGGACATGAAGCGATACGATTAAGTGTCAATCGTGTTCAAGCAGGGGTGATCGGGTGTGATCAGGAGCGAACGGTTGTAAACTGGCGAGTGTGAGTGGACGAGAGCGAGTGTGAATGGATCCGAAAGCTTCGAGAAAGTGATCCACGCGGATGTGAGCGCGTGCAAACAATGTGAATTTCTATTGGATGCGAGCGCAGTGAACTGAAGTAAAAGCGGACATGAAGCGATACGATGAAGTGTAAACCGTGTTCGAGCAGGGGTGATCGGGTGTGATCGGGAGCGAACGGTTGTAAACTGGCGAGTGTGAGTGGACGTGAGCGGGTGTGAATGGCTTGCGAGCGCGTTGCTCACCTGAGCGGGTTGAGGATGGCGCGGTGGCGGTCCACTGCGATGGCGGTGAGCGTGAAGATGCTCACGTTGACGCTGAGTACTTGCACGAAGGGGCAGAAGGCGCACATGAAGTGCGGAAGGTTCCAGCGCTGCAGCAGCGCCGCCTGGAACTGCGCCCACCCACACTCTCACAGTACAACAGCACCACCACCACCACCACCACCACCACTACCAATAATAATAATAATAATAATAATAATAATAATAATAATAATAATAACATTAATGTATGTATTTGGCGTTATTGGGTCGGTAGTCCGTCTTCGCCGGCCAGCTACAGGTGTCCCACATACCTGGGGGTAAGAGCGACATGAGGCGAACATTACGCATTCTCTTCACCTAACTAGCAAGATCCGCCTGCTTGAGCTTTCCTTCGTCACACAGCTACAGAAACTGGGACGATTTTAAAGGAAAGTTACACCTCTATTTTTGCCTCGACTGGGAATCCGGGAACCCGGGACCACAGCACGGGAAGCTAGTACGCTGCCCATGAGCCACCCCAGAGGCTATACAACAACAACAATAATAATAATAATAATAATAATAATAATAATAATAATAATAATAATAATAATAATAATAATAATAATAATAATAAGCCGGTCCAATGGCGCAGACCGGTTGCGGCAGCCTACGTCTGCGCCGAAGAGGCTGCAGGTTCGAGACCTGCGTGGGCATAGTCGTATTTGTGATTGCTCCTTCATCCTCATTATCATCCTATCACCTCATTATTTATAATTCAATGCGTAACAACCACCTATCTTACCAAGGGATACAACCGTAAAAGGCAGATCTCCACACGTTAATCTCTCCGGGGCCTCGGAAGGTAACGTGTAGCATAAATGGCTCATAAATGACCGATACGCTAAAATAATAATAATAATAATAATAATAATAATAATAATAATAATAATAATAATAATAATTGTAATAATAATAATAATAATAATAATAATTGTAATAATAATAATAATAACAATAAGAAGAACAAGAATAAAAGTTACAACAACAACTTGGCAAACAGAATGTCTAAGACAGTCCAATATAACAGCAAACATCATCCATCAAGCCCTTGCAGTTAAATTTGCTCGTATGACACCATATGCTCATACTATATGTATAACGCGAAGTAGTGGAAAACAAAAGTTATAGGATGTACTGTAATATCAAAATACTCACGGACAAAACCATTGCAGACAATACACCAGACACTGTAATTCACTTTACTGAGAAAAAAGCCTTCTTCATTGATATTCAAGTAAATACGACGATAATCGAAGCTTGAATCACATTGTGATTCACGCATCCACCAGATCACAATATTGATAAGGAAGAAAGAGAAAAAATCACCAAATCTACCCTTGGTATCCCCTACTATACTTAAAATAGGTATTAAATGTCTTCTTCACATGGGAATACCTATTGATGCAGATTTCTTATATACCTTTATGTATGCAGACTAGGGTAATGACTTTTTCATTTTTTTTTCTAAAAAATATTTCCTGCAGCAGAAATGGATAAACGTCTGCCTATTAATGACTAAAATGACTAAAATTTGGTATATTTTATTGAAATATTGAGAAAGGTCACGCACTAATCATTTTAAAATTGTACATACTAATTTAATTTGGTGTCAACATTCCTGGTTATTACGTATTGAATATATACGATAATGCCTTTTCTATTTCAGTTGATGAGTATACGACTACATGTCGTTTAAGAAAATCTCTTCTAACTCGAAGAAGAACAAGGAAACCGGGACCAAGAACATAATAGTCCATTTTCAAACGCCTTCAACACGGCACGCAACATGGCAATTTATAAAGCACCACTGAGTGAAAGGATCGTATGCCCCTGAAAAAAAACTCGTCATTGGACGCTTCACATTTCTTGAATCCTCTACCAAATAACGGAGAACGGGAGAGAGGATCGGTCTAATTGCTGTGGTGCTTAATGCCTTATGGAACAAAACATTGAACTTACCGCGTGTACCTAATCAAGTCATTTGTGCAAAACTAGCGAACCTTCTGAAAGATTATGAGAGATGCAGAAACAGAACTTTGATTCATTGAATGAACTGATTGACATGACCAAGACGAAAGACGAATGAATGAACAAAGAAGATGAAATCCTCTACAAACTGCAAATTGAGAGCATGGACCAGGTTGGTTATTCCACTGATAAACGTGCTAGTGCAAAGAACATCCACCCATCCAAGAAAAGGAAGGTAATGGAAGAGAGTATGTTCACATCAACACTTACAAGCTCAGCTCCACCTCAATATTCGAACAGTTATACGAACTGATCCAACACCAGCAAAGAGAGTTCTTGGGAGAATGAGAAAGAAGAATCTTCAAGCACAAGGAAGCATAACCCAACAGGCATTGCAAGACGCCTTGTTAAAAGATTAAATCTCTCGTCTTACAGAGCAGCTAAAGGATGCCGCCAGCTTTCTGGTGGGGACATTAAAATCCCAACCCCATATCAGTCAGCAATCCACAAGGCTCTCTACACGAGAGCTGCTAAGGTGAAGAAGCTCTTGGTGAGCAACCTTCGTCTGGCGAAGAGAAGTGTACATTTAGAGGGTAAACGGATTGATGGCTTTGTATTCCATTTCGTGGTCCTCAAGAATGAAGCAAAAGAAATAAGGACAACCTTCCACTGAGATTCATCCTGTCCAATGACATGTGAATAATTGGCTTCCTTGTGTGTTTGATGACTTTATATAACGGTATATATGTGACTATAAAGATTGTGTTTAATTTTATAATCTGTTTACAGTGACTTACGAAAAGGCAAAATAAACTCATAAATACATTTTTTAAAATTATGTTGCGCCTGAGGTTTTGTTTATTAAATCACCTTTATTATCACCAATATTTTAACTAATCTTTAATGAAAGTTCGTCAAATTAGGATACAGATAGATGAGTTGGTAAAAAATCATAACCCTAATACAGACGAGCAAGTGATTCTAACCAGTAACCAGAATGATATCTAGTACACGACTCAAAAATTGATTGAAGAATATGAAGTGGGGGGTTGACATTAATACATCAAAAACAAAATATGGTAGTGGAAGGCAATGGTCAGGATCTATTAACCCACAGGGGCATAATTAAATGTGTAAAGGTCAACTCTCTGGGTGTCACTTTAACAATTGATGGTCGTGATAGCAAAGACATTGTAAACAAAACGAATACTGGTATGCAAGTTACAAGATATTTACATCAATTGTCATGGAATTCAAAAGAAACACAAAAAATTACACTATATAAATCAATTGTTGAAAGTCTATTCACATATGGGGCTGAGTTATGGACTATTAACGCCAGGGATATATGTATATATATATATATATATATATATATATATATATATATATATATATATATATATATATATATATATAGTACAAGGAATACTGGAGGCGCTGTTGTCAGGGTACAAAAAGGAAAGAATTAAAAAATCAAATAATAGTAGAAATAATGAAACCTGGAAAACGAAACTGAGAACTGATCGAAACAAAGGATCTATCATGGTATGCCCATTCAAGAAGGACAGTGAGCAACTGCCAAAGATGTGGGAATACCATTCTGAAGAAAGAAGATAGAGAGAAAGACCAAGAAGAAAGTGGGAGGAAAATATAAGATAAACGATGGCGGCGAGAGATCTTGAGCCTGGGAAGATCGAAAAAAATCGACATTAAGCAGCAAGAAACGGCGACAGTTATAGAAAACCCGCTTTATTACTACTATACACACCCTTGGAGAAATATATCGTCTCCATTGTGTTGAAGTTATACCATTTGTTATAACAGACCAAGAGGTGCGGTCAATAAAATCCTGAAAACAAAAATTACAAATAAATCCGAAAGCAATAATCCTTAAAACTCAAAAATCTGTCATAATGAAAATATGTAAAATAGATTAAACCGTGGAAAGGTGTAAATAATAATTATATAATTAAGATAGTAATAATAATATTTGAACAAACATCTTGTATTATTATTATTATTATTATTATTATTACTATTATTATATTGTGTTATTAATAAAGAGTTGGTCTTATTTGTAGAAGTTGTCTGAGAGCAATTTACACTACATATGTCAGATGAAACGCTCTAGTGATTCTCACTAGAGCGGTTTCATGCGAGCGTAAAAATATAAATGCATCTGTGTATTCACAATACTACGATACACACGCATAATATTCACTACTGGTGAGGATTACATTTTTTTCAATTGTTTCCGAAAGTAATGCACGTACTATCATAATATACTAACACAGAGAATGATAATTACTTTCGAATTTGGTGGTATAACGGTTATCCTACCGGACTTACCAAGTTTACGGGTTCAAACCCGATCAAAGCCGTGGATCTTTAAGCGCGAAAAAATCCTTCATATACCTTCGTTCGGTGGGGAAGTAAAGCCGGCTGTCCCATGCAGTAAATTTACTCCATGTAAAAGATGCTCAAGCTTAAAAGAAGCCTCTGGGCCCAATTCAAATCGCCTGTTTCGTCGTCCAACATAACACGTTTCGACGCTAGATGGTGAAAGGGGCGTAGCGAAATTTGCGTGATCAGACGGAAGAGTGGACCTGATGGCCCCGAGTCTCGCCACGTAAAATAAGGCATTAACTAACTAACTTTCAAATACTTCAAGTCACGTCCAAAGATCTTGTTTGAAAGTTTTTGCTGTATGTGACCAAAGGAATTCACATCACATATGCCAACTTTAGCGACCGCATGTTCCGCAACTCCCGTAAAACAAAGCACGCGACGCGGCTGAAATCGCAAAGCAAAACGCGTAGCCGACCATCAGAAGAGAGAACAGCCACGAGATATGCAAATTCCTTTCCAGCAAACACCTCCAAAATGCATTCAGCGCACACTCAGGAGGACTTCCGACTTCGTTTCTCGCTTTGCATTGCGAAGGCGCTTTTGTTGCCTGAATCAAATTTCTCGCAACGAAGGGCAACGACTGAGGGTTGGGTTGGCGGGGGGGGGAGGGATAAAGCGTCTTGGAATTGAACGAAGCGGCTCACACGAAAGTGGGGCTGACACACGCAATCCGCCGGCCTCCCCGCTCCGCCCTCTACTCCCGCTTCGCTTAGCGTTTTGCGCCCAGATCCCCACCTCCCGAACCCCGCATCTCGCCCCACCCCGCCCGCGTTCCTGCTCTCGCTCTCGGCTTATTGCTCCGTGCTTCTGGCGCCCAGTCTCTCGCTTCGCGAATTTTGCGTCATGCTCCCCGCCTCCCGCCATCCCCTCCCGCTCACTGTCCCTCGCGTCTCACTACTCGCTTCCCACATCCTGCGCTCTGTCCCCCGCTTCCCGCGCTTCACCCCTCCTCCACATTCGTGCCCTGCTCTATACTTCTCTCTTCCCAATTGCCTCTGCCCTCATCGCATTCCTCACCAGAGCCTCCCGCTCCCCGCGCTACATCTTCTACTCCCGCATCCGTGCTCTGCTCTCCACTCCCCGCTTCCATCTCTCCCCATCCCGTTTTCCTCATCCCACATCGTATTTCCAGCTCCCTTCCTTCTTTTCCCTCTCCCCGCGATACACCTCTGCTCTCGGCACCCGTGTCCTGCTCTACACTTCCCTCTCCCCAATCCCCACTTCCCTCTTCCCTTTCTCCGCCGGGTCTCTCGCTTTCCGTTCCCCGCGCTCCCCTCCTTGTCACCCCTCTCCGCTTCCCACCTCATCCCACGCCCTGCTCCCTGCCCTACTCTCCCGCAACCTGCACTCCCCTTTCAGCTTTGTCTCATTGCCAATACCTGCAACCCGCCCTGACACCTGCTCCCCTCTCCATGAGACAACAGCGAAGAGGCCCAGTTGTCCGTGCCGCGTCCTGCGCAGGATTCCCGGAATCGAGATGATGGAAGATCGAAGCCTAGCCTTTGCATCCGGCAAAAATTACATATTTCGGGGAAGCGCACGATTTATCCGTCTAAAAGTTGAGCTCTCAGAGTTGATTGTTCTTTCTTCCGAATATTTTGGGATGAATATTTTCGATCAATAGAGTTTTCTCAGAGTACAATTCACATATTATACGTGAAATCCGAATAATTATTAAAACACCTCCTCAGATGTCTTTGTTTTATTTCCTGGTATTTTGAAATAATCCTGTTTTGTGTTTTTAGTTGTATCGATCTGTCAATGTGAACAGCATAGCTTAATATACAGGGGCGGTATTAAAAGTATCTGTATTATTATATTGGCACATGGCCAAAATTAATTCAAATTTGGCGCCCTACTTGGAATTCTATCATTTATAAAAATTCCTTGGCGCTAAGTAACAGCAAAAGGTATACGTTTTAAAGGTCCGCTTTGAACTTATAATAATGTTTCTGTAAAAACCGCGGCCGGGCTTCAAGAAAGAAAAGCAAGACGTCTTTCGTATGAAACTCTTCGGAAGGACAAACTGCTTTGAAAGTTTGAACTGCTTTCATAGACGCTCGCGAGATTGTGCCAACTACTGGGAACCAGCGACAAAAAGTATTTCGTATTGTTAGCAATTTCTGAGAATCAGATGCATTTCCAAATAAGACGCCACGAAAGTCAATTGTTTGAGAATCTTCAGTCGAGAAGTTTCACAAAGAATCGCCTCGTCAGTAAAGTGGCTAAGTAATTCACATCTTGGCTGCATTGAAAAATTTGATTTCGACGATGGGTAACGGCAGTGTGGGCTCCGTGAACAGAGGTGTTTTGGCGCAGGCTTCGCGGGACATTGCATTACGCCCGAATTACGACAGAGAAATATCTTCTTTTCGCCTGAACTAGGTAACTCTAACAACTTCTTCAATACTCAATAATTCTTACGCTGAGGTAAACTAATACTTTTTAAAATAATTGCCTTTCAGAACTTTACCTTGTGGGAACAGTCTTGTCGTTAATCCAAATCATCGTCTGTTGCTCTCAAAAAGAAAAAAAAATTACAAAATTATTACCTGAAATATACTGCTGTAAAATTGTGACTTTTCACGATACGGAAAGGAAACAAATTATTAAGCATTTGTTCTGAACACCTCCGCATATTGTAAAGATAAACGACATAACTTTCCTATTGTAAAATCTATTTGATATTCACAATGACAGCACGCAAAAACTAGCAAATACACGTAGAAAATAAAAGAGAGGATTATTGTGGATAAATACTATTGTAAATGAAAGTGAAAAGCAGCGTAACTTTGAGAGAACTAACACGGGAAACTTTAATTGAGGAACAGGGTGTTTATGAAAGGAGATTAGTCTGTGTAAGTTAAGTTTGTATATTAGTGAAGTACGACTAAGACTCGTCTTTGTATAATTTCAAATCATTTTACTTTCTCGTATACATACGCATACACGCAGTAATAGCTTAAACAAAACGTTAGGTAATGTTGCGAGCAATCGTGTTCCAGATTTAAACGGAAATTTACGTTCTGGAATTCCCTAAACCAAAGTTTTTTTCTAAACATCCATCAGTCCGTCCGCCCGTCCGTCCGTAGGTTTTTGCGTCTGTGAAGCACTCAGTCATTTTACAATCACCTAAACTATTCCTAGCATTTTTTTCAAAAATTAATATTCTCGGTCCACCTGCGTCAACTCGAAGCCCTATGGTTTTGAAAAGATTTCTTTAGAAAAAGATACCTCAGGATAACATGATATAAAGTTCCTTAAAACCAAATGTCATATGATTAGATAAAGTATGACTAACACAAAAATTAGATTTTTGAAAATTCCATAGCCCCCTTTCCATCACCCCTCCTCTACACAGCAAAAGACGTGTTTCTTTTATTTTAATTTCTGATGTCAATTCCACAATACATTTTTTATAATAATTGATACAAATATAAAAAAATGAAAATAATTTATACTATCAAAAATTTTTCACCGCGTCAAATTCGAGTGCAAAAAATATTTTAAAAAATGACGAAAAATAATGTTTACCTTGTTTTAAGACATCGGAACAGGTACGAATAAATCTATTTTTTTTTCTTAAAACACCAGTTGTTATTTTTTTCATATTTGTTTGATTGCTAGCCAGTATTGGAAAATTAGAACCCCATTTTCCATCTTTAAAACCTCTTATGACTACAAATACACTTTGAAAATGACTGCAATAATTCTGTAAATTTATTTTAGTGTTCATTACACACTGTTGTAATTTAGTACACATCATTTTTTAACCATTATAACCTTTTATTTTATATATCATACGCTCAGGAAATATGATAGTTTTTGGTAGTTTATAAGAAACCATGTACACAAACCTTATAATTGTGTAATTATGCCCCAATTCTACATGCAAAATATTTCAGAAAAAATGCAATTTTGCAAATTATGACAAACAACACAGAATATCTCAACACATATTATCATCACGCATAACTTGGAAGACATGGGTCCTAGACCCTTTAAAACCAGGTTTGCGAGTGCTATTGGGACAGGTGAGTTCTGACAGATCAGGAGTTTTGAGAACAGGGAGGGGACTTGTGGGACCGATGGGAAAATGATGAGGGACAGTTCGGGATCAGGTGAAGGATAAGTGAGGGACATGTGGGAAAATGACTTGAGATAGTGCTTTTTTTAAAAATGTAGCTTTTGCTTATTTTGCGCTGGAACTTTAAGCAATTTATAAAAAGCTCTAAAAGACACAAATATTTTCTTTAAATTTTTTCCACTTGTAAAGGCCGGCACAGGTGGAACAGGTCTCATTTTTGTTGAACTCTTGGAGTTTTTGAAAATTGCATAATTTATAAATAATGGGAGCGACCATTAATTTTTAAGCCTAGGCTAAAGTAAGTATCACCAAGCAACTGCGTGGATTAGCAGTAAAGCGTATGGGGAATTACCTCGTGGACCTGGGTTCGAATCTCGGGGCGGAGAAAAAAATTGTTGGTTGAAAACATGCAGGGTAATATTGTAGTATATTATAATGTCGTCGTATCTGTTGCGAATAAGGCTAGAAATTATATGTTGCATCACTATTAGTTTGTTATCTTCGTTTGTTGATACTACTCAGTTTTGTTTATGTTTCACTGTATGTTCTGTGAATTCTGATGTATTACTAAACTATTTGATAATGGTTTAACAGTTGCCTTTATTGTAACCGTACCCTTATTATCTAGCCCAACAACATGTTCAATATCTTTAATTACGTTTTAATACGTGCACGATGAGTTCTTACTTGTTTTTAATCTTGTAATCACACACCCTTATTACTTCTACTTTATTTCCATTGCAATCGAAAAAGATCATACGTATTGTCCAAACCACTGTGGTAAATAGTGGACCCTCAACAAACTGCCTTTATTTTAATTCCACACCTCCACACAAAACATGTCAAGAACAGCCCTATCGGTCTTGTGGAGCACGCACGCTCTGCGGAGTAGTGCAAATCTGCTCACAAGCAAAGGTGCTCTCCACCAACTTTTTTAAAATTTATTTTTACTCGTTTGACCTAAGGTCTTTCGACGGATTTCAGTTTTACATAATGATTTTTTGGGATTTGGGCTTTCCTTGACAAATTGAGGTTAGAATTCTCTGACTCAATCCACTAATTTATTTTCTTTTAGGTGCTATTGAATTTTAACCTTGACTAGGGTGAATAAACTGTTAGGATTGCCTGTCGTGCAATATGAAGAGAAAAGGCCCAGATTCTACATGATATTATTAGTTTAGGGAGGTTTAAGCATATCTTTAGGAAATTTGGATTTGATTCTACTTGGGATATTTGCTGTTCGGCCTAGATGGAATTTCAGAGGGTTGAGATGAGGGGAGTGAAGAATAAAAATTATTTGCGACTTTTTTATATTTTCTAGTACAGTATCAATTTGGAGTTCTCTGTGAACTTGATGGTTCGGTATAAACCATGGTGGTTTAATTGACTCTCTAAGGACTTTATTTTGGACTATTTGAATTTTTTGAATGGTGGTAGGAGCTGCAATTCTCCACACTGGGCAAGCTTAAGTTAGTGTGAGTAGGATAATAGATTTACATAGTAGAATTTGTCCAAATTGAAATCTCCACCAAACTGAAGTCTCCACCTAATTAAAACCTTGTTTCCTCGCTTCCGCATCCTTCTCCGCTCAGTCAGCTAAGTTTTATTACTCGCGGGCCACTAACGAACCCCGAGATTCCCCATTTGGGGAGGAAGTTCAATTACGACGCGACGTCGCCAGCGCCCTCTTCCGTCTGCGGAGCGCGTGAGCACGTGCGCACTTCCGGTTCCGGTCGCCCAAACGGCGCCTTCTCCCGCGCCAGCCCGGCAGACACCACTGTGCTGATTTCGGCTTATGACAGGCGAATGAGGACGTTTGACATTTAACTTTTTTTCATTTTGATTGATTGATTATTGATTCCGGATGCGCCAACTGCTACGCCCGTTTATTCCGTAAATGAAGTGCATGTCTTTATTGCGGGAGGGGGAGGTGATCTTCCCCGTTGGATGACGAGATGCAGTGTTGACCTACCTTTGGTTATCGGCGTTCTTCCCTAACCAGGTGTCTCCCACCATCGTCCCAGCCATAACAAGCTCTATGCTCCCTACGGATCTTCCGAGGTGAGGATCGGTAAGGAAGAGGGAGGAAAGATCGCGCGCGATCTGTGAGCCTTTTGTTAGGGTCCTGCTCCGGCATTCGCCTGATGTTGATCGGAGAAACTACGAAAAGTTCCCGATCAAAGCAGTCGGTTGCCAGAATTTTCCTCCAGACAACTCAGTGGCTGAATTAACCTAACTATGTAGCTGGTGTGAAAATCCTGCGGGGGCTTGAACCCAAAGACCTCTCGGTCAGAGAGATTGATCATCACATTAATGCTCTGAGCTAACTAAGCCGGTACTGTGTTTCTAATATTTGAATTGAGGCTTTTTAAATGAGGCTATCGGAATTTCTTAAGGGAGTAAAACCACTTTTCCTATGGAAATTTTCGAAAACAAATATAAACCGTTTCTGACAAAATCTTGTTTAATCGTTTCTGAGAATGCTTAATTTTTTAGCTACCTTACACCCAATTTTTTTTATAATTCTCAAATGTTTAAAAGAAAATACTTAAGCTTTTGTATACACAATTGCATTAAATCATGAAATACACACAAGCGTTTCTGACAAGGAATGTTACAAACTTCTAGGACATGTAGAAGGGTTAAAGATGATCCCTTTTTATCAATGAAGGCGTTGGGAAGAAATCTCGTTTAATGAAGATACACATGTGAAATTTGTATCTGATTATTAGGCAACTCGCTGTTCATTGGGGTTAGACCGATACACAAAATGAAATGTTCGGTAGTAAAAGATGGACATCCTGAAAGTTAAGTTTTGGTGATATTAAAATATTCGTACGGTTCCATCTGCTGTCCATGAGTTGTGATTTTCAAACAGGCCAAATTATAGAGCAAATATGTTCCCCGAATTTTGTCATCTTTATGTACCCCATTTCGGCCCCTTCCAGCACAAATGTTCATCTCGCAAAGGTTTCCACGTGGGTTACCATATTTTTCACCCGAACCCTTCAAATCTCTTTGATCGGTACATGAAATCTCTTTCAGAGTTCAATGAAATTTCTTTGACCGGTACATGAATTCTCTTTTACTAGAATTACACTACCCTGCGAATTTAAACTTTTTGTTTGTTGCTTAAAATAAAAAATAATGTTTTTCATGATGTTGACGGACTGAATACAAATTTTCAGTCAGTTTACTTCTATCTCTGAAGGTTTTCTTGTGAAATCACTTTACATGCATCGTATAATTATGCAAATTTCATCACAGACATGTTCATGGTTCTTTTGTATTAAAAAACAGTATTTAATATACACGATTTGCTTACATTAATGTGTATAGTTGTTAATACAGGTCACTAGAATGTTTTTGCTTTATTTTGTCTTGATTTCTTCACAATTGGAAACACAAACTTCACACCCTTTGCTTCTTACTTGAGAAAATACCCCTGTTACTTCACTATCTCACACAAATTTTACACACTTCGCTTCTTATTTGAGACTCTTCCTTGTTCCTTGTTCTTTTGTTTGTCTTCACGTATTTAGCACTTTAATATCCAATAATAGTCTGCAAGCATACTGATGCTCCAGCGTTTTTGTTACCTCATTTAGAACTCCAGCACACCCTTGTGAAATCATTCGCCTTGTTATTCGCTAAAAAAAATCCTGGATTTTCAGGGAAAGAATCTGGGTGAGAAAACGGGAAATGAATTATCATACTCATGTTAGAACCAAGTTCCTTGTATGCTCCAAACATGTTAGTCACAATGTTTTGGTAATTAGAATCCTTGTTATTACCAATACAGTTTTTAAAAAGATAGTGAAAGTCTTTTGCCGTGGACCCAACGACAAAGATCTTCAGTGTATACTCCAAAGTTTACTTTGATTTCCACGTTTGAATCCAAAATAGGGAAGATATGATTTTTTACAAAATCTGTAACATTAGGCCTTTGCTTAGGCAATGTGTATTTCCCACATGTATAACAAAAATAATCTGGATGATTTATACATGACCTAAGTGACATAGTAAATATACTTTCGTGCTGAATTACAAATTCACAACATTTTACTCCATAATACAACTTGAAACTGATTTATTTTTAAAATGGCATGTACTAATGCAATATAAGTAGTTTCACAGACTACTAATGTACATTTTTATGAAGATAAGATAAGAATGTGTTTGTCCCCAAGGATTTGCTGTCTCCATAGAATAATGGCAAGGGTGTACGATATTTCGCTCCAACTTCCTGAGGCACTCGCACCCCGTATCAGACAAGAATCATCTGGTGCCCTCGGGGTTTACTATAAGGATACTAAAAACATTCTAAATACATATGGTTTTCAAATCCTACAACATAAACTACACGTGGTAAAATAATGACGTTTATATAATTACTCATAGGACATACAAAAATTACGCTATAAGGAAAAAAAATTAAATAAATGGTACATGATAGAACTTTTTGGCCTTTGAATATGATTTCAGGATCCTAAAAATACCCCCAAAACATTAAAACTTCGGAGGCAGCAATTTCATCGCAGGGCAATGTTATTAAAACAAGATTTTCTCAAAAACGGCTCCAAATGTTTTCTATAAATGTTTGCTACGGATACTTCCAAATGTGCCCTATAAAATGGCATAAACGTCAAATTGCTTAATCTTTGTTTTTTTTTTTAAAAAAAATACAAAAATGTATGATTTTACTTGTCTCTCGTGCCGATAATATTTACATTAGAGACGATTTCTTCACGTTATTATATTTATGCAAACATGTGCTTTCAATAATGTGAAGTAAAGTTTCTCGAAAACTCAACATTTGTTTTGTTCAAATGAGCTCAAAATTCCGTATTTTCAGAATCGCTCAAACGCCATTTTCTCAAAAATGGCTTCAATTTTTTCTTCAAATCTTTCCAACGGTTGGTGCTAATTGCACTGTTTAATATGACGTAAAGTTAATTTTGGTGTATCGTATTGTTTTTCAAAAATTACCCAAATGTAATTTTTTTGAATATGTCTCACGCCGTTAATATGCACATTTCCATCAATTTGTAAACATTATTATATTTGTAAGTGGAAGTGCTTCAAATGACTTCAAATGAAGTTATTCGATAACTCAATATATTCTTGTGAAAAAGAAGCTTGAAATTTTGCATTATAGTAATGCTTAGTCGCCATTTTCTTAAAAACGGCACCACAATAAGTCGTTGAATATTTTCAAACACAAGATAATGATTTGGATTGTAAAATATGATGATAATTATGAAAAAAACTAACTGAAATATTGCATTAAAACTGTATGCTGTGTAAATTATGTATGAATTTATTTATGGAGTTACATATTTGTCTATGGAAATATACCTATTGTATCTCTGTAAATTTTCACTTATTTTATGATTTAAGGCTAGGTTTTTTACTTTTGTATATTTACAAAAACCTGGATTGTAAATTTAAAAAAGAATATTATTATTAAAAAACACACCACAGACAAAAAGTACTACGTAAAAGTAGACGGATAATAAATTATAAACCCAGTATTGCTAACCATCACAACTGGTTATCGATGGTTAGTATTTCCAAGAAACTACAATGGACATTATCTCTGTAAAACAAGATGTGAATAATAATAAAAATAATAATAATAATACTAATAATAATTTTATTAATAATTATTATTAATATAATTCCCGATCTTATTCATACGAAAAGTAAGCAATTGCTCATCAGCCGAGCAGTTACTCACCAAAGGAGAAATTGCTGAAGATAAGAGCAATTACTCTCGTCCTTTATTTGTGCTGTTCGAAGCAATTGCTTTGAAAGCTCGAGAAGAAAGTAATAGCTCATTTTTATTCATATCACCGAATACCAAAGCGATTTTGTAAGTTTTTTCTTGTGAAAGCGTAGACTAACTTACTTTTTTCTGTAGACGCACGCACATACCTGTTTTTCCTCTGTTTGTCAAAACCTTAAAGAAAAATAGCTAAGAATAAGGTGTATTTTTGAGTTTGAAATTCCTAAAACAATCTTCTCTCAAATCTACATGGAAATTAATATTAACATCTCAATTAAAAACATTGTTCAATATGTTTTTCATGTTACCTTTATTTTAGTCATTAATTAAAAAAACAATAGTGTGAAGCAAACGAAGAAATGGAGAGTTATTTGTAATATTTTTTGAAAAATATAAAAAGATAATAACATTTCGCAATAATAATAAAAATTGATTAAAAATACAAGATCTAGTATTAAGGAGAAGAAAGAAAATAAGGAAAGTAAATATAAAGAAATAGAAATCGAAGAGGATGAAACATTCCGGGAAATATGTGTCGTAAAACAGAAAGAAATGTGTCAATATAGAACAAAATTTCAATTCGATAAGTTCTTAATATTAGTAAATGGACCTGTACTTTCACATAATTTAGAAAAAGTTATTTTAGTTCATTACGCCAAAGCAAATACTTGTTAGCCCACCCTTTTTCCTTTCTTTACTCCCTGCTCCCCTTTGCGCAGTTGGTTAGATTTAATTTATTTTGTCAATGAATAGTAAAGCTATACGTAACGTATGGGCGAGAAGTACATTCTGCGCACGTTTTATTCTGTCCTGGAATCTATCCGCCATTTTTAATCGTAAATAGATAAATAATAAAAGTAGCGACAAAGCGAGGTCAGTAATATTTGAAAATAGACATTTTCGCTCCCGAGTTATAGAAAACTTTTTTGCATTGGTAAAAGAACTACAGATTTGAGTTGTTAATATTTCTCACAAAATTGTAACATCCCCTCGACTCTACTCCTATCACAACTAGCAAAAGAGAGTTCAACAAAACGTGCGCATCGGTAACAGAACTTTGGACACTAACTAACTTGGGTGTTTCTAACGTGGCATATGTGGGTAGTATCTCCAAGAGGGAACTCGCACGACGTTTTTCGGCATTCTCAGTCCTGTCGCTAGAGTTGCTTGATATGCAGCACTGCTTGATGAGGTCGCGATCATGCGACATCTAGCGACAGGACCAAGAAAGATGAAAATGTCATGCCGAATTCCATCTTGGAGATACTACCCACAGATGTCAAATTAAAAAAAAACAAGTATAGATAGCCAAGTCGAATTCAGTGACTGTCTGTACGAGATTCCTAGCGGTCGGCTGCTTTCGTCGATAGTTTTCCGTGATTTCTCCAATCAGGTGAGTGCAGGAGCAATACCCTAACAAATGAGCCACAGACCGTTTGCGATCTTTTCTTCCTCTTCCTTGTCCTATTCTCACCTCTTACTTCTACACACGTACTACACATACCCCTTACTACTCCACGTACAATACTATTACACATGCCGGAAGACCAGACGGGGACTTAGAGCTTGTTCCTGCTGGCGCTCCTATGGTGGGAGATACTCGGTTGGGGAAAATTCCTACAATCCGACCAGTAGGTCGGTGCCAGATCTCACCGTCCAGCGGGAGAATATCACTGCCACCCACAGCTAAAATCATGCACTACACTTACAGGACTAATGAACTTAGCAGCTGACGCACACGCATCACTAACAAGCAAACACGTGCGCACGGAGAAATGTAGACTGGCGCAGCTGGAAGCGAGAAGGCTATGTACCTACCGGGAGCGGTAGCTCAGTGCATCAACTGATGTCACTGCAGCGCCTCTGACCGCGAGGTCCTAGGTTCGAGTCCTGACGGCGGCAGGATTTTCGACACTAGCTTTTCAGCTAGGTCGAATTCAGCTGCTGTCTGGAGGAGAATTCTAGCGGCCGGCTGCTCTGATCGGTAGTTTTCCGTGGTTTCTCCGATCAACACCAGGCGAATGCAGGAGCAGTACCCTACCTAACGGGCCACGGACCGCGCGCGATTTTTCCTTCCTCTTCCCTGTCCTATCCTCTCCCCTTACACACACATGCACTACACTACCACATATTCCGGGAGACCGGTCGGGAACTTAGAGCTTGTCCCGGCTGGGGCGGTGCCCCGCTGGTGGGAGAGCCCTGGTTAGGGGGAAACCCCACTAGTCGACGGTAGGTCGGCGCCGGATCTCGCCATCCAGCGGGGGAAGATCACCGCCATCTCCCGAGAAAAAATCATGCACTACACTAACGGGACTAATGTCCAAAGCAGTTGACGCGCCCGGAAACACGAAACAAACAAACAAGCTATGTACCTGGAAGGGGATGGCGAAGAGGCCGATGACGATGTCGGCGAGCGCCAGGTTGGCGATGAAGCAGTTGGTGACGTTCTGCATGCGCCGGCTGGTGGCGACGATCCACATGACGAGAGCGTTGCCGGCCACCGCCAGCACCGAGATGGAGCCGTAGCACAGCGACAGCAGCGCGATGACGCTCGCCGGCACGTCGTACAGGCCTGCCACACACAAAACACATTCAGCTTTCAAGTAGACACTTCATTTATTTAGTTTGTTTCGAGTTTTTTTAGACTGCAACCAAATACTCTGCATAACGGATTGTGTGATTATTTATTTCTCGTCAAAAATAATTAAAACTGAGTGACGTCCTAAGGGGAGAAGTGCAATATGTGCAAGGTGCAGGTGCACTGTGTGTATGAGAAAGGGAAGATAAAGTGCAGTAAGTATATCAATAAATATTTTATGAATAAATTCGATGTTTACTACCATCGAAGAAGACAATTTATTTCATTATCTACTCCTGTGGGCAGTACCGTTAAACTTGAGGAGAATAGCCAACAGAATAATCAATTCGAATATGAAAAAGCAAGAAGATGGAAAGCGAAAACCATTTGAGATATAATTACTGTTGTGGAAATTTTGAATGTGATATCCTCAGATGGAATAATGACACTTCCTGTTATGAATTATACAGTGCAGCGCTTCACTGCGTTTCAGATTTTTAGAGCTCTCATTTGCATCCATTTCGGTTCCGCGAGGTGGTGCGCGAGGAATTAAGGTTTTCCTTTATAATTCATTACTAATATATCCTGTGTAATATAACAGAGAGTTTGGTGCATTATGCATACTCTGTTACTAGCCCTTATGCTTGTTAAATCGTGGCAACGCCGCAACGCTGCTCAACTTACAACAAGCCGGCGGCCCCGCGCAACCGACATGTTTGGCGGTTGTTATGCCACGTCTCGTTGCAATCACATTATAAAATTAATCACGATGTCAGTCTCTGCATCATAATTTTACACTTTAAATTCACCTACAATTTATAATTATAATTTAAACCTGTTTCTTAATCTCTCAATAAAATATAAAACCAAGCTCGAATGTCATTGGCCGAGACGATGCGTGCGACTTTCTTCCCCCCCCCCAACCGTCTCAACGGTCAATTTGTTCAGTTCCTCTCGGCCTCGTGTGCAGTGTCTCGGCGCTAACGGCGTCAGCAAATGCGTTTCTTAATTTCATAACTACACGTGGGATCCACGCATTAATGCAATGCCCCACAATGTTTGCTAGTTTCTTCTAAATTTAATCTACATATCCTAAACAGTGCAACGCTGTGTTTTCTTTTCAAATGCAATATGAACTGTGCTAATTACAAGTTTAATGCACGAGCTCGTGCTCTGTAACTACACGTGGTGATCTACGCATTTATGCAGTGTTCCAGAATTTGTGCTAATTTCATCTGTAACTTTGATATTTATCACAGACAGTGCAACGCCGTGGTTTCCTTGAACTACAATGTGATCTGTGTTAATTACGAGAACTCCACGTGGTGCCTTGAGTTGCATCATGCCTCTACCCCTTGTCGCCTGCTCATCAACGCAGTCATGACGTCATGGGCCCTCGGGCGTGAAGATCAACATCTGGCTATTGCCACATGGATTTCACTGCATTGTATACTCCTTTCCTTTCAGCGCACATCAATTTCTTCAGGTTGTGTTAACCTCAATAACTCTTTCATTACATGCCTACGGCATTTAATTCAGCCTAGGATTTCATGAGAAATCATGATTGCATCATTGCAATTTAATGTATTTTGTTATATATTTAACCAGCTAAATATGTTTTTATGAGTGGCTTAATTCACAATTTTATTTCCCACGTAAATGGCAATGCCTCCTTTGTATAACAAATTAATTGGTCCTCCGTTTGTAGCTATCATAGGGTTAATGTTTGGGTATGGCAATTAAAATAACCATCAATCAATCCACTGCCTACACGCCTCCCAACAAGGACCTTCCTGCTCACAACTGTTTTACGGCATGATCTATTTGAGGGTCATTTAACAGCATGATAGAATCAATTCTTCACTTTTCAATGAAATTCATTCTTAACAATATTGTGGCGTCGTGTCACTAAAACCAGCGTGGGCACGCGGCGTGGTGCGTACCGGATGCGTAGACAATGGCAGAAGCTATGACGCCCGGATTTTTTCCGACGGGGTGTGCGGGCGTTTGGACGGAGGCAATGGAGGCGGCGGGCAGCGTCGCGAGGGCTATTTAAGGGCTGTGAGAACAATAGATCTTCCTTCTTTGAGACAGTGGCATCGGCAGCGTAGGTCGTCAGTGAGAGGTGCGTGCGTGCACGCTGCGAAGGAGCCGGCAGTTATTGTCGTGACTAGTGAGACATGTAGTCGGTCTCAGGGCAGGCGGTACTACGCACGGCGAAACATTAAGTAGTATGTTGCGGTGTGGTAGCAGTTGTAAGTATCTCTCCAAGCAGTGGGGTCTATTTAGTTAGTTAATTGTATACAGTGCATTGGTTATTTGTGACTACGGTCTAAATTGTGAATAGACCTGCTGTTATTACAACCCACACTCGTCTGTGTACTGATTACACCCGTATGACGCCACAATATACATTACGGACCTACTTTCGTTTTATTTTACATTTGTGGACACTTTCTGTAGAACTTGCGCATTTCTTCTTCTTCTTCTTCTTCTTATTATCATTATTATTCCTCTTAAATGATAAATAATAACCCTGTATAGAGTACGAAATGTTTATATTAAATAAATAAAAATATGAAATGAAAACTATAAAACATTTGCCGTTTGCCATCGCCTCCTTTATTATGTAGTATACATATCTTTTGCGAAACTCACAGGCAACCAATCTCTATAAATGTCTCTAAAGAAATAGAATATCACGAAGACGTGACGAATTGCACTTTGACTTTAAAAATATTAAGGATTGGTTTAGAAAAACGCATCTAAATGTTCAGGTCAAATGCAATTCGCAACACTCGGTTAGTTGTATCGTTATATAACTCCTAAACGAAGCGTGCTACGCTCATAAAAGCTAAACGTTTGAGTCCCAATGTCTGAAAGAAATTTTCACCACACCGTAATTTACAGGACGAGATCTCCATATAACATTCTATTACATTATTGCTGGTTTGATGCTTCTCCATTTTACACGGGTGTACCTCTCTGCTTGGTAATAATGTTAAATAAGAATAGTTTGTATTGATTGGTAGGACGTAAGATTGAGTATCAAAACAAGGAAAAGGTTGGCAGTGAGTTTGATAGAAGGATATAATCTGAGAGACATACCGAAAACTGAAATGAATGCAAAGTCACTTCATAAATATCTTTTATAACATTTTTCGATACCATTAAGCCGGTGACGTTACTTAACTAACACGTGAGCTGATTTCAGCCCTTGAGATGCGAATGGAAAATGGAGGAGAAAGGGTCCCTACTGATAAATAACATCTGCCAACTAAATATTTCTAATATCAAGAAACAGTTATTTTAAATAATGCTTTAAGAAATGCATGCGCCAATCACGTGCGGTTGGAAGTACCTAACTAAGGTCAGAAGGATTATAGCCTTTAAGACCTATATCAGTAACACGCGACGACTGAGAACTGCAACAATCATGAATGCCACTTACAATCTTTCACTACATTTAAAAAATCGCTTAACATATTTATGAAGTAGGAATGTGTGCCTGACTACAATCAGAGATTATGAGATCTCGTAGTGTATTCATCAATTCCCGTACATCGAATGTCAATGAAAGAAAGAGGGATACGAAAATGGAAGAAAAATGAGAAGTGTCATTTTAAATATTAAGTTCAATTCTGATAATGTTTTTATGCAAGAAATTTTCTGATAAAACCTTTAGGAAAATTGTAGCTCGCTTCCACAAAAATTCGTTATCAAAAAGACGTTGACACTGAGTGAACATTATTGTGTTCGTGAGATTTAGATGTCTGGTGTGCGTTAAAAACTTTAATGTATATACAAGTGAACTAGAAATATATCGACACAACTGATAAACTCCTCGGTCTCTGAAAGCAACGTGAAATAGTTTTAGAAATACATGATTTATGGGCGAGATCTGATATTTATTGCTGGCGCTAAACCGCGAGAACATGTGGACAGATTCATAGCTACACAGCTATCTCTCAATACATTCCATGTCCGCACTTCAACAGTTCTGCCAACACCTGACGCTCCAGCACTTCCTTTTTGCACTCCATTAAGAGCCAGAACTAGCGTTGCCAACCGTCCTCTATTTGCGAGGACAGTTCTCCATTGACATCAATTGTCATCTCGTCCTCATTTTTATTTTAAATCTCCTGTAAATTAACATTTTATTTATTTATTTATTTAATTTATTTATTTTACGTCAAAAAAACAGTTAAAAACTGCGTATGACGTGCTATGGGGAAAAGTGAATTGTGTGCACATTTTCAAAATTCTGTGATCCCTACACTACGTCATATACTACTTAAATTTTGAATTTTTGAAAGGGAGAAAAAAAACTCCCATGTAATAAAATCTATTTTCAAGGATAAACAAGCAATAAATTTTGAATTTTGAAAGGGAGAAAAAAAACAAAAAAACTCCCATGTAAAAAAATCTATTTTCAAAGATAAATAAGCAATAAATTTTGGCTCTAATTACTTCCTGCCGCGACAACATGGAAACGATAATTTGAATAATTGTATTTCCCACTGAATTCTAGAAGACGTGCACAGAAAATGAAGCTACATTTATGTCCAGAAGCAAAACAAGGGGCCATCTCAGCATTTGCTCAATGGATCAGGGAAACTGGACGAAAAACCTGATCGAGATGGGGGTCATTGACCCGGAAGCTGTAGTACAATAGTTGTTACAGGTGGTTTATACTCATTTATACAGTCCAAATTGTAAATAATGCATTATGTCTCATTGTTAAAAATAATGTTACTTTCTTGTGATGCTCAGTATAGTCTCTAATTGTATAGAAACAGTTATGCAGCAGAAACGATTTCACTTGGGATTTAAACTTTTCTATTGAATTTAATCGTTTAATGTCATCTGGCAAAGTGTTGTAAAATAATGTACATGTATTGTATGTGATTTTTTTGTAATGAGCTGTTGATACTGTCACCTGATGAATATGATTTCTACGTCGAGTGTTATAGTAATAGACTTCGGCATTTTCTGAAAATATATTCCCGCCCTTAAGCAAGTCATTTTTTACAAAAACCACTGATTCGTAAATAAAAGACACGGTAATGGTAGAATTCCTAGATTAATGAAGATAGGCTTACAAGAATCACGTGGGTGGGATTTGGTTATTATTCGTACAATTCGTTTTTGTAATCTAAAAGTCTGGGAGCTATACGATGTATTTCCCCAGAATATTATGCCATATCTCAGGCGGGAATGAACATTCGCGAAGTATACACAACGAGCAGTATGAAGGCTGACTGAATTTGTAAGAATTCTGAACGCGTAGCATAATGAACTTAATTTTGTGTTCAATTCATTTAAATGGACGTTCCATTTAAGGTTTGACTGAATTGAGAGACCTAAAAAATTTGTTGCCTTAACATCAGTCAATGGTACACTGTTCATTTTCAATGGAGCACAGAATTGCTTATTTGATATGGAAAACTGCATTAAAACCGTTTTCTTTTCGTTTACTATTAATTTGTTATTTCGGAACCAATTTGAAACATCTGATATTGTACTATTTACAGTTTCTTTATTGCAAAGGATGTTCGTATCATCCGCAAAGAGAACTGTTCTTCCGTTTCGAATCGTCGAGGGCATATCGTTTACGTAAAGTAGGAACAGAATAGGGCCTAAGATCGATCCTTGAGGAACTCCACATGCAATGGGCAAAGAGTCGGAAAGGTGCGTACGTAATGTTCCATCATTCCAGTAAGGTATTTCAACTCTCTGAGATCGTTGTTTAAGGTACGAACATAACCAATCTAGAGCAATACCACGAATTCCATATGAAGGTAGTTTGGAAAGTAAAATGTCATGATCAATGACGTCAAAAGCTTTTGAGAGATCTAAGAATAATCCAATAGGTGCCTCGTTTTGATCCAATGATGAGGCGACATCTTTAAGAAAAGAAAATATAGCTGTTTCCGTTGATTTTGATTTTCTAAATCCATGTTGGCAATCTGAAAGCGCGTCGTGTTTAGTGAGAAAGGTTTCCATTCGTACGTAAAAAAGTCTCTCTAATATTTTTGAAAAACTGATAGAAGAGAAATGGGCCGATAATTTTGAATTTCATTTTTGTTGCCTTTTTTGAAAAGCGGCTTAATTTTAGCTGTTTTGAAAATATCTGGAAACGTTCCAGTGCATAAAGATGCATTAAATATGTGAGTTAACGGGTGTATAATGGCATACGCACAAGTCTTTAACAAAGAATCCGGGAATTCATCTAAACCGGACGAATATTTATCTTTTAGTTTACCGATTATTTTGAGAATTTCATAGGAAGAAGTTTCGGAAACGAACATTGTGTTTAAAATTTTGGGTGAACTGTCTGTTTTTGAATTTTGTGGCTGAAGACACTTAGTGAGATCGGCAGCAATTCTCGAAAAGTATTGGTTAAAGAGATTAGCCACTGTTGCCGGATCGTTCACATTTATATCGTTATATTTTAAAACAACATTCTCTACGGGTTTTCTAGTTGATTTGGCAGTATTTTTTATTATATTCCACATTGCTTTTGTTTTATTATTTGAGTTCAAAATATCCTGATCGTTTTTCATGATTTTAGCCTGCCTTATGACTTTTCTTAACAATGTTTTGTATTTTTTAAAGTAGATAAGGAAATCTTGAGATACGTCATGACGTTTAGAAATAAAGTAGAGAGTACGTTTATTTTTACACGATGTTCTAATTCCTTTTGTGATCCAAGTATTACTTTTTCGTGAAATGTTTAATTTTCTCTTTTTAATAGGAAAGCATGCGTTAAAGAGAAATTAAAGCTTTGAGAAAAATAAATTATATTTTTCATTTGTGTCAATAGCGTTATAAACTGCCTCCCATGATTCTTTCAGCAAGTAGTCCGTAAATAACTTTATGTTAACTGTAGTAAATGCTCTGCACATGCGTGTTTTATTTATTGTGTCAGTATTCATGTTATTAGTAATTGTAAGAATTTGTGCATCGTGGTCACTGTAACCTAGATTATTCGTTATTATTTCATATCTAGTTGTGGTTTTGTTAATTATAATTTGATCTATTGCTGTTTGTGATTTAAGAGTATTCCGTGTAGGTACGTTCACTGTAATATCTAAATTAAAAGAATGAATTAAATTGAGAAACTTCTCTTTTTCGTGGGATTCGCTCAGAAAATCAATATTGAAATCTCCACATACAACAATGGATTTAAAAGAGAGATTACTAATTTTGTTCAGAGTTATCTCTAGATTTTCTACGAAATTGAAATAATCTAAAGCTTGCTTTGTTGGAGGTCTGTAGATGCAAAGTAAAATAATTTTGAGCGTAGTAAGATGTACAACTGTTGTTGTACATTTGTTGTAATTTATTTTATCACATGACTAACATCTACTACATTATTTCGTTTATCGCTTACTTTAGAATAGGAAACACGAATACCCTTTTTTTCTGAACGCTGACTCACGCATGCATGATAGTGTAACACTAGTGTTTGACAAGCAACTAAAACTAAAAAGAGACGCTCAGACCATCTTCATCTGCATTTTGTGAACGAATCTTTTCACTTGAATCGCAAATGAAGTGAAGAAAGAAATAGTGCTGATCTTAGTCTAAATTAAATATTTCTAAAATGAAATATGTTGATGCTTTTTTTGCTTGCTTGTCGAGTGTTCTCCCTTTTACTTAAAAAGTGTTGGCAGCCCTAGTAAGAACATTAGACTCCTTGCGCGTCAGTAGCCATGCAAAACGAATTTTATTTGGCGCTGTGCTACGAACTGTAGTACACAGAAACCTCATTTCAGAAATTACTTTGGTTACGACAGCAAACATTTGAAAGTGTGTCATTATGCTTATATAGAGGTAGCCGTTTAAAGAGAAGGTTCTGTTTTTATTGATATCAAAAGAAAGACTGGAAGGAGAATATATGACTTCCGCACCAAGAAATAAGAAAATAGTTAAGAAAGAGTGGATTAGCATGTACTCGTCTTCTGTTGGTAGGCTTTTTTTCCTTCAGAGAGTTTTTGGTTAGCCGTAGTACACGATACGGCTAAAGTACAGTATTTTACGTAACTTTGATGCGATGAGGAGACCACCTGGGTGAACGCCGGAATTCGAAAAGTTCGAATGTTTTAGTGTAGGTTTGGTAATGGCTTAAAGGCCATCGAGCTAGCCTAATGTATTCGTAATAAATGACTGCGAAATAAAGAAATTAATATTTTGGAAAGGAAACAAGAACATGCAAATTAAATGGAATCATTGATGACACATTTTCCGCCGCCGGCAATTGAACTGGATTAATTTCCTGCCTAGTTGGGCACTCCATGGTGTTGCAGTGTATTGTGATCTACATTACGAATTTCGTGTGCGTTATTTAAAATTAATATCAATATCTTTGTCGGCGAACGTTGAATTCGAAGACTGGCGCTGCGTGGCGCTCTCTGACGGTGGCGCGGGAGGGAGGAGATCTCTCCCCCTCTCCGCCGCCTCCCCTCCTCCCTCGAGCATGGTCAACTGGCCTCCCGCTCATGGAGGTTTGGCCCAGCGCGACGGTCTGAGGGTGGGGTACTTCCGAATGAGTGTTAGTTTTTTCCTACAAAGGATGAAGGTACTGGAATGTGCCCTAAGAGCTCTGTATATTTAGTAATTGTTTGTAATGTAATTTGAAGCTAATATAATCTTACGCCGTCAATGGCAATTGTGTTGGTGCTATGTAGATAAAATTTGATCTAGTTTCTTGGTATTTATTATTATTATTATTATTATTATTATTATTATTATTATTATTATTATTATTATTATTATTATTATTTTTAAAGCTATAACATCCCTATCCAGGGCAAAAGCCTCCAACTCTCAGGTGGGGTAGCTCACAAAGAAGAACTTACCAGGTGAGCTAACACCTGGCGAAGTTAAATTGTTTTCCTATTTATCATTTACAATTCTGTTATACAGACATATAGGATAGATATATAGTAAACCAGTTCGTAACAAAACCTTTCATTTACTCCTGGTGTTACTGGTTTTCCTAATGTATTTTTATCTTAGTATGACACAAGTTCAAATGATTCATATGGTGTATAAATTTCCTTGATGGCTCAGTGTCTCTCATCAGGAGTCTTGTAGCTAGTTAATTTTCAATGTGTTGTACCAAATCTCTCAAATTTAATGTGTGTAAATTAGCCTGCTCGTATTTAATGGGGTTTTCGAAATAAGTGGTAAACTATATATAAAATTACAGTTTCGTTTTGTCGTTTTGTCGTTTTGTCGTTTTTAAATCTTTTCTTTGTATAATAAATGCGCTGTTTGTCAATCAATGTCCATACGCTTTCTGTCCCTTTTTCTATAAGGTTTAGAAAAAACGTTAAGTAGTTTTTCCTTTTGTTAACATCATTTGTCAAACAAACAGGAGATGGTGGAAGAAAATAAGGAAAAACTAAAACTTGGACAAGTAGATGCGTAAGCCTGTACAAGGTAAGCAATTGTACGCAATTAGTCACTCAACAGATTATCTTGAGATAATTTCGACCTAAAAGCGTCGAATTACTAACTAAAGATGAAATGTGCTCGGAGACTGAAGACTCTATGTTGGCTATACAAAGTAAAGTTACTTGAAAATGATTGTACGAGAACCTGAGATACAATGTGTATCGATATGAAGGATACATCAACCATATTACATCAGGATGCTGAATTTATCGGGAACCGATTACAAAGAACGTCATGAACATTCGTTACGCAGTCGTAAATATTCTGCATCATGATATTGCGTATTAACATTAGCTAATGAAACCAAGGTCTCCTGTCACAAAGACTAACCTTCCAGTGTTCTTACCTGACATTCTAAAATTCTCCAAAGATCTCGAGAAGACTTCAAAGTTTATCCCATTGGCTGATTGTTGACAATGTGAGAATCGATCATAATATATTTCCTTAACGTTAACGCAGTAATTCCGAAGACGCATTTCAAAAGTTTTAAAATTATGAATGTAAACAGGAATACTTATAAGCCTACGCTGAAAGCTGTTGCGAATAAAACTACACTTTATGTGGGTACTATTTCGTATCAAATTGTGTTATAATGATTATGCTTTGGTCATGTACCACGTGAATATTTGTAATAATAATAATAATGATAATGATAATAATAATAATAATAATAATGATAATAATAGTGATAATAATAATAATAATAATAATAATAATAATAATAATAATAATAATAATAATAATAATAATAATAATAATAATAATAAATAATGGGGGGCAAGTCAAGTCCACGTCGCCGTCGTGCCCCCTGGGACCTTCCATATTGGAGATAATATGGATGCCAACGGACCTCTGTGAAGACCAACGGGCCAAGAAGCGGAAGAGGAACCAGGTGTCCCAACGGTTCAAGGCGCGGAAGAGTCTCCAGAGGCGTAGACCTCTATATAATAATCAGGACTCTGCTGGCTCCGGCTGTCAGTACCCTGTAAGGGCCCCTGCCTAGGGTTACAGGTGAAACCGCCGAGGGTGGCGTCGAAGCCATGGTGAAGGTTACCCCCTAAGGGAGAAAACCCCTACAGAAAACCTCCTTGATCTTAACAATCAAGTCATATTACTCGTGGTCTTTCCTCGGAAAGACCACCACCAAACCTATTTTTCAACTTGAATACCGAACATGATGGGCACACAAGGAACGAATCCACTACCCCGGGCACCAGTCGCAAGGCTGGATCTACCTGGTCATCGGATTCCGGGGGACCAGGAGCATCATGTAAAGTCTATTGTTGAGAATCAGAACTCTTCGAACGTATTACGTACAAAACACACACTTCATCGGCACACTTAATGCAAACACACTCTTCAAACTGGGCAAGATAAAACAACTTACAGACATGCTGGAAAAATTCCACATCAAAATCCTTGCAATCCAGGAAACGCAATTTGTGGACGAAATCCATTTTGACACGGAAGACTACAGAATCTACAAAGGAAAACCAGCAGTTAAAATTAACAAGAAAGATCTCAAACAGTTAGGTACAGGATTCGCAGTCCACTAATCCATCAAAGATTCGGTTATCAAAGATTCGGTTAATTCCACTTCAGAACGCTTATCAACGCTCTCCGTCAAATCGGCTAACAAAGCATATACCCACGCAATCAACGCACACGCACCCACAAATGACTATAACAAGAAAACCCCCCAGAAAGTAGACGAATTCTGGAATTAGCTCGAAGAGATGACCAACAAAATTCCCAAGCACCATGTAATAATACTATTAGGCGACTTTAACGCACAATTAGGCAAAGAGAAAAATTCAGAAAAATCACAGGAATATATACAGCTCATACGAGAACTAAGAAGAATTGGGAAAGATTGATAAGCTTTTGCGAAAATTTCGACTTTGTAATCATGTCAACGCAATTCGAGAAACCCAAGAAAAAACTATTCAGTCGGATGTCGCCCAACACAATGCTGGGAGAATTCCAGATTGACCGTGTGGCCATTTTTAAGAGCAACATAACAGAAATTCTGAATGTGAAAACTAGAAGAGGTTTTTTTTGAATCAGACCACCACCTTCTACAGATAAGGACCAGGTTACAACCCAAAAGGAGAAAACCAAAATTAAACAAAGTGTTCAGGCCAGACTCCGAATATTTAATACTCAACAAGGAAATCATCTTACAGGAAATCGCTAAAACAAACACCACAAATTGGACAGAACTAGCGGACGTCCTCAAATCCACAATGAAATTGGGACAACCTCCGAAAAGGAGGAAACACAGGTGGTGGAATGTAATATGTGACCAAGCAATAGACAAAAGAATCAAAGCCTGGAGAAACTTTAATAGTAACAAAACATCGGACAAATGGAAACAATTTCTGCAGATCCGAAAACAAACATCAAAAACAATTCGGAGGGAAAAACGTAATTTTGATAAAAGGCGACTAGATGAAATAGAACAAGATTTTAAAAATAATACCAGAAATTTCTATAAAACTTTTAAAGAACATCTCAGAGGATACCAACCACCTAATCTTTGCTTCAAGGAACCAGATGGCTCACTAGAAATCAACACGAAGAATAGCTGCCAAATCCTCGCTAACTATTTCAACCAACTTCTCAACTGCGAAGGTTCCACAGACTATATTTCCTTTAAAACGTCCACACCAATTTCCGACGCTGAACCACCAACCATCAAGGAAATAGTAGAGACTATCAAAGTTCTGAAAAGCAATAGAGCCCCAGGAGAAGATGGAATTATTGCAGAACTCTGGAAACTAAATGATGAAAGATTAACGAGGAAAATTCATAGGACCGTATTAGATATTTGGGAAACTGAACAGATCCCTTCAGAATGAAAATGCGCAATCATCCATCCACTCCATAAGAAAGGGGACAAAACCGATCCGAATAATTACAGGGGAATCTCACTTTTGCCGGTCACATATAAAATTCTCTCAAAAGTCCTCTTAAATAGGTTAAAAGAACAAGCTGATAGACAGATAGGAGAATACTAGACTGGTTGCCGCAAGGGATACTCCTGCACAGAACAGATCTGGAATCTGAAAACGATTCTCCAGATGAGAAACACCAGAAACACAGTGGCCACTTTTGTGGACTTTAAGAAGGCCTACGACTCCATAGACAGAGAAACACTCTACAACACACTAGAAGAATTTGGTATCGACAGAAAGACAAGAGCACTCATCCGGCAAACTTTAACCAACACAATATCCAAAGTTAAATTCATGGGGGAAGTTTCTGAACCATTCGAGATCCAAACTGGACTGCGACAGGGTGACGGACTTTCGCCGTTGCTTTTTAATATCCTTCTCGAGAAAATTATCAGGACTTGGGAAAAAGAAGTTAAAGGTATCCAAATTGGTATAAAAAAAGGGAATAGGTTCCATGTGAAATGCTCAGACTTTGCGGAATACCTCGCGATTCTCACAAATAATAGAAAAGAGGACACAGACGCCATAGAGAAACTACACGAAATTGCACATAAAACTGGTCTTCAAATTTCGTACGAGAAAACACAATACATAGAAAGAGTGCCACAAGACTAACTGCCTATCCAAACAACCTACGGGATAATCATACAAGTGCCGCATTTTAAATATCTAGGAGAAATCATCCAACCATCAGGGATCAACCTAAGGGCCAATGAGGAGAGAATAAGAAAATTGCAGAGAGCATACAAACTCACATGGAACTATTACAACAAAAACTCCATATCCATTAACGCAAAATTAAGACATTATAACACTGTCGTACTTCCTGAGGCACTATATGCCGCTGAAACGACACAAATCGGTGGTCAATCAACAATAAAAGAAATAGAGAAACAAGAAAGGAAAATTCTCAGAAAAATTTTTGGTCCGGTACAAGAGCAAGGGATTTGGATGAAGAGGCCCACATTAGAAATTTATAAGCACACTGATAAGATTACGAACACATCCAGAAAAAGAAGAATACAGTTCTACGGACATATTCACAGGATGAATGAAAACATAATTTCAAAACGGATTCTCATAGTCATCAACTCAGGCAGGGGGATAACAAAATGGATTAAAGAAGTCGAGGAGGATCTCAGACAAGCACACGTTACAATAAATGATGCAGAAAATAGAAAAGAATTAAGGAACACTATCAAAAAACATACATTTGACACCGAAAGCAAGAAGAGGCCAGGATGTAAATGGACAGCAGAGCGGAAGAAACAACACGGTGAACTCATGAAGAAAATTTGGGCCCAGAGAAAACACAAACAATCATCATAAAGGAATTCAAGTTCAAACGTTCTCCTTAAATGGGAATAATCGTGAATAATAATAATAATAATAATAATAATAATAATAATAATAATAATAATAATAATAATAATAATAATAATTCCGCGAAACGGACTGGAAAAAATATTTATGAACATTATTAAAATAATAAACCACATTATTATTAACATAGTCAACCACATTATTTCAAATTTCATTCATTGTTCACGCATTATCTTACAAAAATAGTTTCGCCGGGATTGGTGGCACAAAAATGAAATAAATTTAAGTATTTGAACAATGATTTTGGTCCAAAATATGGTCTTATTTGGTTACTACATGACAAATGAGTTTTCTACAATAATTATTTTTAACTTATTTGTGCTTTGAATTTTTAGAAATAAAAATTCTCCATAGTAGATTTTAACACATTTTGATTCCAAATGCGTATTTTAAAACATGCAAGAACAGACTTTTTTTTGAAGTAACTCGAGCAGACACTGTAAGTATCTTCGCGTTCCATTTTGTCTATCTACATGTGCCTGTGGAATAGGCACATGTAGTTTTCCTGGCTGCGCGCAGGGTTCAGGCTGCCCCAGTGTCCTTGCGAGCGCAAACGTGCTCCGAGTATGTACATAATCACTCTGTCTGCCCTGATCTAGGGAGCTTAGGTCTCTTAGCGATTGGGAATGCCCACGTGATGCTTAACTTTGCATTCTCTGGTCCAATACTCGTCTACAGGCCACTGGTGTGCCTGTCTGCTTGGTGAGTCGTTAGAAGGAGGGGGAAGGGCAAGCTGGTTGCCTTGCTGAAAGAAGGGTATCTTAAGGAAGTGGAGTCAGGTGAAACTTAAAAAAATACTTACTGGCGTACAATATTTTGGATGGGGTTTAGATTTATTGGATATAGAGTTTTATAACAAGAGTTTCTATTTGATCAAGATTTCCACCATTCTTCTTTCATCAACCCCTTTTAAAGATAATTTCATACTCCAATATTCTCGTAAGTATCTGGAATTCTCAATTATCGAAGTCTTTTCCGTTTTTTGAGTAGCTGAGATTTAATCGTCATTAAAATGCAATTGCTACAAAATGTTATTTTAATAACCGACCACAGTGTTTATTGTGGAGCGTACTTTCTTGCGCGATAGAGTATCGTTATCTAAGACTAGTAAAATTTTCTCGAGTTTCCTAAACATCCTTAGTTCCTAAGCATGAAAGACGAATACGAAAGAAGAGCAAATTTGTAATTTATTATTATACGTTTTGTTGCCTTTTATCAAATAACGTTAATTAACTGCATTAATAGTTTTTGTAATCAATGAAATCTCGATTATTCCGATAAGAGCTGGTTCATAATTCTGTTATCATCCCAATCGGCCGCTTAATGATCATTGTCACTCTTCAAAATTTTGTCGACTCCACGGGGATCTTTGCCAACCCCACTGGCAACCTCTGTATTAGACAATCAAAACCAACTGAGAATTATTTCGAGAAATTAGGTCAGCGGGCACTGTATTAGGGCAAAAATGTTTGTGCGTAGTTTTCGGCGGAGATGACCTCGTTTTGGAGTTAGTTTTCCTAGTTGGACGTTGAGAGTTGGAATAAAGATGAACAGAGATAAAACTGAAGGGCGGTTGATTGATGTGGGTAATGATGAGAGTTTTATGGAGCTCGTGATGAAGACGATTAATAGGTGTGAACTAGAAGTAGTCCCTTTGAAATAGTGCTTTCGAAACGATTTTGGAAGTTCCGAAGTCTTTGTATATGGGATTGGATTGAATATAAGATTGGATTTGGTGACCATGGATCTGATCAGAGCTTTGCAGAGGTAGGTACTGTAATGGTTTACGACTAGTGAACAAATCAACGGTATTCAGTAATTAAAGATTTTTTTCATTAGGATAATACAATTTGTACCCAAGAAACAGATGACGGCAGTACCGCGCACGAACAATTCTTTTAATTTAATTAAATGCGCGAAAGAGAAGCAAACCGGACATAAACAATTATTAAAGTGCAATTTTAGGAATCATTTGAAACAAAAATCGTCAAAATCGAGCCAGGGGTTCAGTTAATTTGTGAAATATTCGTAATCACGCAGATCCGCTCGATGAAGAAGTAAACATGAACGTTATTATTGGCGAGCAAAAGTCAAAGACAAATACCGTTTTTTGTAAATATAAAATGAACGCCTGAAAGGATCAGGCTGAGACTTGGTAAAAGTACTAACGGAAAATCGGGGAAAAGTTTGGAACTGATTCTGATTTTGGGGGACGCCGGGAAGGCGAATTGAATATTTAACATTAAACATTTTAATATAAAGATTATGGAAAAACAAGCGACACGGGGCAATGACGTCACAAGAACGTGACGAAGTATAAATTACGATATTTAATGAAATAAGGCATTAGAAAATATTTGAACGGTGTCACAATGATCAGGAAACTTTAAGATACAATGTGGATCAAGCAACGGGACATAATACAGGAAAAAATCGTAAATAAGAAATACTTTCTAGTCGAATTATTCACGACAGCGAGAAGATGATGCGCTTTTGTTCGAGCCAAGAATATAAAAACGCTGGGCAACAATGAGGAAGAAGGAGGAGGATTGCGCTAGACCGACGCGGAGTTCACGCTAGCCGTCGTGACAATTTTAAATATTTTTTGAACTTAACAAATTTTAAGACATTTTTAATGAGTTGTGTTAATAGTGTGCGGACATTTGAAGCGTAATGAACTAAAATTTAATGACGCGCGTTTTATTGAACGGTGGCAGTGCGAAGACGTAATTTGTACTAGATCGCGGTATAAACTTGAATGGCGGACATGTTAATGTGTAGAACAATGAAAGTTTTTTTTAACGCGATAGAAAGGAAATTTGGAACAATTGCAGATTAAATTATTTTTTATTCTTTTGTTTAAATAATGACGCGAAGTATCCGCGCAATAGAATTTTAAATAACGAACAGTAATGAGGTGCCAAGTGTAAATGCGCGATGTTTATGTTGTGACGAATCACGCAAGTTTCGCGGATTGTGTGGCTGCTGAAGATGGTGCCAAGTGATACGTAGTGGCGATTGCACCGATGGAGTGTGCGATTCTCTGGAGATCGACCACGAACGTGAATTACGCTGTCTGTCGCGGCGACGATCCAGCAAAAGGGAAGTGAATTGCATGGATTGTTTTAACAATGGTGACGCATTCTGTAGAAGATCAAGTGCTGTTAATTAGCATATAAGTAAATGCATAAAGAGTATACAGAATTCGCATTCAGGATGTATGAGATTTGAAATTTTAATTTCAGTGTGAATGATATGTTGTTTTCTTTTTTTGTTTTATTTGTTGATTTTTGTGTTACGTAAAGGGTATTTGCTTATGTATATGTGTTTTCGAAGGTAACGATGATGGTCATATGTTAGCTATTCAATGTGTTTAGAAGGGAAGAGGGAGAAATAATTTTGGAGATTAAAATAAATGAAGACAAACATAGCTGTGTTGTCAGTAAAAATTCTGAAACAAAGCGTTATAATTTAGTAGATAGATGCTGACCCACACGCACGCACACAGGTACCATGCTGTCGGTTCTGTATAGAAGCAACTACAGATTTCACACCAGTAGTGGAATCAGAGTAAGTAATTGGCTAGCAGACGGGCAAGGTTGAAGTCCAACAGGTGCAAAGATATGTGTTGTTTATTTGGCAGCAAGGATCAGATAGAGAGAGGATAGTTAGATAAAAGATTGATAGATAGAGAGAAGAGAGAGAGAGTAGACAAACGGTTGCATTGACAGCCCAACGTGAGAGATAAATCATTATTTGGCAGCCCAACACAGGTTTAATTCGTTTAAGTACCGATGTGGAATTGGAGGAGAGAATATCGACATAAAATTGCGAAGTGATGGATAGTTCATTTTGTGGCTAAGGGAAGACGAGTGTGAATATGTTTTTTTCAGGTAAGGCGGCAAACAAAGAGAATTTCCAGGGGTTTGACTGAGATGTAGGATTGTAACCACGGGATGTATACGGAATTATATATTCAATCGGAGGGCGAAAGAGGGTTTGCGTAAAAAGAAGAGTTTCATTTGAGATTTGTCAGGGTTTAATTAGATTGACCGTTTACTGGCCCAATTCGAGATTTGATCCAGCTCGATTTGAATATCGAGAGTTGCGTTGTCTATTAATTAGTTGAGTACAACTTGGCCGTCAGCGAATGGAGCGAGGAATGTGTTAGGAGAGGATGGCTCGTCATACGTGAAGATGTTAAAGAGAGATTGAGCAAGGATAAAGCTTTGAGATGTAGCTTCCAGAATATAAACATGAACAGAAACGCGTACGGAATTGGAGAGGAAAATGACATATTAAAGAGAAAGTTTTTTATTAGGAGGAGATACTCCATAGTGAAGATTACTTGGAGTTTAAATAATCAACCGCAACAAGTCAAAAGCTTTTTCAATGTCGTGGAAGACATATACATTGTCCAACAATTGGTGAAATCTATCTATAATGTCTCGGATAAATTTTAGAATCAGGTTTATTAAGTTTGATGATTGAATTGAGTTTGAGAATTGGAGAGTAAGGATTGAAAATCAAATTTATCATGAAGTTTGGCTAAAGCTTTGGGAATATGACTTAGTAGTGGCGCTTCAGATTCTATTTCTTGATTGTTCCGAAGTTAAGTATAGCAGCACCTTAAGGTTTCTCAAAGAAAATAATTGAATTTACTTTATTTTAATATATTTAGAATTAACTTAATGGGCTAATATTGGCAATTTTTTAAATTTTTTTTCGAACCCTTAAATTCAATTTGTCTGATAAAAAAATGAATTTTCTGAGAGCACCATGGGTGACATTTGCAACCAAAGGTAACGAAAGATAAAATAACGAATTAACAGAAGCAGCCTCCTCGCTGCCTGTTGGTAGGAGAAGCAGGTAGGAACAGATGTAAAATGAGTATTGACGGAAGCGATCTTCTCTATTTCAGTGAAAGCGATCTTCTCTATTCCAGTTCTGAATTCCGGTGGCACCACAGGCAACTTAAACCCAATTTTTGCATTTGAAGAGCTTACTGTCAAAGTGACGTATCTCCATTGCAAGTTTTAGTTTCATGGATCACTATATTAAGATGTCTTTCCATCATGCTGCCAAATATTTTGTTCGGTTTATACATTTATTAGTGTTTCCGGACACGTCAATTAATTGTTAGTCCCGTAAGTATAGTGTATATTTTTTTATCGCGGAGGTGGCGGTGATCTTCCCCCGCTGGATGGTAAGATCTGACCTCGATATACATGTCGGCTTGCGGGATTCCCCAACCGGTTATCTCCCTCCAATGGCGCACCGTCCCAGCCTGGACAAGCTCTATATTCCCGACCGATCTTCCAACATGTGTGGTGGTGTAGTACATGTAAGTGTAAGTGTACGTAAGTAAGGGGTGAGAATAGGACAAGGAAGAGGAAGGAAAGATCACGTGCCGTCCGTGGTCCGTTTGTTAGGTACTGCTTCGTCATTCACATTGATAATCGGAGAAACAACGGAATACCGATCAGTGAAGCCGGCGTCTAGAATTCTCCTCTAGATAACGACTGAATTCGTCCCAGCTGACAAGCTAGTGTTTTCGTTTCTCCTATGTTAAAAAGAGTTCGAAAACTGTTGAATCTCCCTAATCCGAATCTACAACGCTGCATGTAAATACTTTCCCTTTTTGAAAAATCGCATTTCATGGAGATTCGTGACATTGGAAGTAAACTCTCTAATCGAGGGCACCCACACACAATATTCGTTGCGGCCCTGATTAGTTTTATTTTAGATTTGTGGAAACTTCGTAAAATTCTCACATTCATTATTATTATTTCGTAACAAATAATGAAAAAATGTAATGTATATTAAATGTTTTCAATAAATAAATATATAGAATAAAAACCATAAAAGGTATACCATTTTCCATCATTTAAAAATAATTAATTATTAATGACAGCTCTGTGTTCTAATTCCGCTTTGAAGATCCGTAATCTTCATTTAAAGTGATGACCCTCTAGCGTAAAATTGCTCGTAACATGTACGGAGATACATTTGTAATTAACAACAAATGTGCAGGTTTCTGGATTTGATGGCCAGTATTTTAAATAGAGATTATTTAATAGAGCTTATTTTATTAAGAATCTTCTTCAAGATACTGCTTTTCCCGTGAATTTGTGTAATTTTAATAAATATGAATTACGAAATCTAGAGCAACGAGCAATTCACCTTTACCACAAAGTCCCCTCGATGTGAGTGCCTGCAACGTACTGCTTTCCAAGAAAGCCTATAGGGGAACGTGCTTTTCAGCATCAAAACATGGCAAAAGTTAACAGTGAATGCAAGTTGAGAATTCTAAAATGCGAGGCGTAGAGAAAACTGAAATGAATGCAAATTCGCTTCATAAATATGATATTAATAACTTCTTTAGATACGATTCCGCTGGTGACGTTACATAAACAGCCCACGTGATTCGGATGGAAAATATTACCTACCAGTAAGTAATTTTAATACCCACTAGTTTGTAATTTTAATAAATACGAATCTGGACGTGGACTTTGGAAGTGAACTCTCCATTCGTGCGCTCACTCACCCATCATCCACTCCCACCCTCTCACCCACCTCACGCCAACACCCCCATCCACCATCCCCACACTCCACATCACCACACGCACACAAACAGCCCACATACACAACACCACCCACACAAACCCCCACATGCACACAAATATCCCCCCACACACACACACACCTTCACCCACACTTATCCACCGTCCCACCCATCCACCCATACACTCACACCCACCCGCATCACACCCACCCACATCACAACCCCATATCACACCCACCCACACGAACATAAACACCCGCTCACCCACACGCACACAAACACCCGCTCACCACACGAACACAAGCACCCCCTCACCACACGAACATAAACACCCGCTCACCCACACATAGTACGCACCTTCTTCCGCGAGCGAGGGGTTGTGGCGCATGCACTCGTTGCGGGGCGTCCAGTAGAGCGAGGGCGCGTCGGACGCCGCCTCTTCGTCCAGCGATGCGTTCATGCCGCTCCCCCTCCTCCTCCTCCTCTTCCTCCTCTTCCTCTTCCTCAGGGGCGGCCTCCGCCTCCGCCGTCGCCGCCGCCGCCACCACCGCCGCTACCGCCGCCGCCGTCGCCCCCACCACCACCGCCGCCGCCGCGCGCGCAGCGGTCGCCGCAGCAGCAGCCGCCGCAGCCGTCTGCGCGCATCCCGCGGCGGCGCCCCCTGCGCGCTCGCTGCGCACGCAGAACAGAACGACCACGCTCAGAAACAGCCCCACCGCACCGTGCAGGCGGCTGCATCAACGAGCACGACACATGGTGGCATCACGGATAAAAGCACACACAAGTTTTAGAAATAAGTATGAAGTAACAAGATGAGAGTAATAGATATGAAATGAGTAAGTGCTGTGAAGTGCTGGTCAGTGTAATTCAAAGCAAAACAGTGTAGTGTAGTCTAGTGGAGTGAAGTGTAGTGAACGCGATCAATGAATTTCAAAAATCTAATTTAGCCAATATTTATGTAGCTTGTATTAAATTTTAGCATCACCGACATATAATTATTGGATATCATGACAGTTGAAATAATTGTTATAATACTTAATATTAGTGATAATATGATTATTGCATCCTCGACGTGTACTGTACTTCATTATTATTATTATTATTATTATTATTATTATTATTATTGTTATTTAACTGCCACCGGGTCATACCCAATTGCAGTTCAAATAAATGTATGTATGTATTTAAAAGTATTTAGGCAAAGTACAAAGTCCTAAAGTACAAAGAAAAAGTACAGACATTTAAAAGTACAAGTTTTATTTACAAAGAATGTACAATAATTACATTAACTGCTCCGAAAATACACACTTTTCGGCATTTCCCAACTGCCCGACTGTGGATACACCACATATTCTAGGGAGGCCCCGCATCCAGTGCACACTTCTATCCCGCCACTCCTGTGACTTTGTCATCCGTGCAACGCATAAACACGATCGAGCCTGGGCGTAAATTTTGCGCAAAGCACTAGGTTTCTAAAACAAAACACGCCGGCGTGTGTTCGTCGGCTATTTTTTATGGTCCCCTTCTCGCCGTCCCGTGACCGCCATTAAGCGTGGGAGGGAGGTTTGCATACTACCACGTGACAGTCCAAGCCACGCCGGCGTCCAACTGGTCTAAAAATGTCCATACACCAACGCTGTGGCGCCTAGACTATTCAGCTCTCAGGCATTTGAGACCTCCGCTCCTCCTCCCACGCAGGGCCGCCAACGTGACGCTAAAATATCGTCGTGGTAACCGAAATAGGTCGCAAGTAAAATAAAACCCTTTTTTGTACACGTAAGTTTCCGCGGCTCGAGTCAATGACTTCATGACTGTCCGGGTGACGCCACGTAGTGAGTTGAGAGGCCGACGTTTCGCCTGTCATGTCTCAGGCACAGCCCAGTACGCGGCGTCACCCGGACAGCCAAAAGGTCAAATCACTTTTTGTTTATTACACCAATGTGTTCAATCCAGACAACTGCAGCAGTTGCAATAGGTCGAAAGTCGACGGACTAATAAAAAACCGATTAGCAAGATTTTACATTTGTGAAAGCAACTGTCAAGACAGTGAGAGGAAGAGAACGATTTTCGTTCTTCCTGAAAACTTTGGTAGATTTGACATACGACCTATTGCGGTTACCACGACGATATACTTCGGTTTAAACATAGCTGCACGTCAAGGTCACGAGCAGGAAGGAGAGGGGAATATTGTTATCCAATCTGGAGCTCCAATACCAAACATTTAACTCCTGCTTCCGTGTTGTTTGTTTCATAACTTATTTCTATACTATCTTCCGTTACCCCCAACCGCGGCCTATAAATGCCGCGGGCGAGACCAACGCGGCGTTAGTCGCCAGTCAGCCGCCGACCCGGACACTTCGCCCGAGACCTCGCCACTGAGGATGCTCACCGCAGTCGTGGGCGATACGTTTGGCAGTTCAAAGCCATTTCGACCACGGCCCATTAACCCGGAAGAAAACATGAATAATATTATTTCTATTTCGTTTTCATTTAAGTGTATTTAAATTATATTTAACTGTATTTAAATATTATTGTATTTATAGTTTGCTTACTTGCGTTATTGACAATTATCAATGACAACCGTTATGTTTATTGGATATTGTTTATGTTTGCCGCCTTATTTTTTTATTTTATTTTATTTATTTTATTTATTTTACTTCAAAAACACAGTTAAGAACTGCGTATGACGTGCTATGGGGAAAAGTGAATTGTGTGCACATTTTCAAAATTCTGTGATCCCTACACTAAGTCATATACTACTTAAATTTTGAATTTTGAATTTTGAAAGGGGAAAAAAAAACAAAAAACTCCCATGTAATAAAATCTATTTTCAATTTTTATTTATGATCTTATTTGTGATCTGTTTCTATGCTTCTTATTGCAATAACATTTAATTTCAGGTGTTATGCTTACTAAAGTAACAGTTCAATAGCATCCCTTCATATGACGTTAAACGGTGTTCTACTTACTAAATTCTAGTTCCTCAATTCGTTCTCCTTACTTGATGTGATTTTGTTTTTAAATGATTGGTTTTTGTTGGGTAACACAGAGTAAGAGGATTTATATTACGCGCGGCCTGCGCCCAACCGACCTTAACTAGCGCCGAACGGAATTCTAGAATATCCTGTTTCTCCAGAGGGCGCTGCTTTGACTCCAAAAACTTGACTTTAATTTGCTGCAAAGATGGAGGCGCTACAACCACTCCATCTAGTATATTCTAGCTCGTTGGGCTGTATACAGTAGAATCCCGGTATTCCGAACTAATTGAGGATGAGGTCTGTTCGGATACAAAAATGTTCAGGTCATTCGAAAAAATGTACCGTTCATATCCAAATACATCTATAGGATTACGAGACACAATGCATCGTAGCGTGCGATGTGAGAAAATGGCGACGTAGCGTAGTGACGTGAGAATGTGACAATGTTACGAACAACGGACAGTATATAACCGATCGCATGCGGTAGTAGTTGCATCATTCTTTAGAAGAGTTGAAGCACGGTTTGTTTCGCTGCTGTTAACGGCTATTCTATGTACAGTTTTCAGAATTGGGTTGGCTTACACTGGGTTCATGACTTTTCATTCATAAACTACATGAACACAAATCAGGTGATTTTTGTTGTTTTTCCTCCAACCCGAATTTTGTTCGGATTATCCAAAGTTTCGGATTTACAGGGTTCGAATTAACGGGGTTCTTCTGAACTCCGATTTAAATAAAGAGTGATTCTTCCGAGGTCATGAATTGGACGGAGATGGGTACATTATCATCCAATTGGGAGCTTCGTTACGACTTTAAATGTTAAACTACCTTTTTCCCTATTCTCACCTTTCTATTTTTCTTCTCTATGCTCCTCATGTTTAATTAATATTTAATAAAGGTCACCTAGCCTAATGCATGCACAGAAATACCGCCTTTGAAAGTACTCGGACGGCGCAATTAAGTTGTTTTCCGGTAAACCCCCAAGCTGTCTTGTGGCAATTCATACAGAATTCTTGCAGAAAATGTACAAGAGCGTGTTGCGCGACTTTTAACATTTATACATCTAGTTTGGGATATTGAAGTTTCTGTATAGAAACTGTACGAAAATCATGAGGAAAACTGTATCGTGTATTTTGGCCTTATAATCCGAGTGGCATTTCCAAAGTCATGGGCTGGACGGATAGGGTGACACTGTCATCACATTGGGAGCTTCATTACGATTTAAACTTTTGGTTTTGGAGATCCCGATTCGATGACAAAGTCACCCTCTTCTTATAGCTCGTGACCTTGAAGTGCCGCTCTCTTTAAATGGGAGAGCAGTCGAACGGCGAGACGAGGCGCGCATTTGCGGCTGTATATGTGTACAGTGTGTGTGTGTGTGTGTGTGTGTGTGTGTTGTCGTTGGTGAATGTGTATTTGCGTGTGGATGTGTACGCCGGCGCGTGTGTGTATATGCGGGGCTGTTTGATCGGAATGCCACGATCGCGTTCGCTGACACATACTCATAGCTCAAACAATCTATTTAAATTTATTTGAAGTTGACCGAAATAGACAAGGAAACTCGCATTAGTCAAATATGAATATGGCCGGATTTTGATGACCTAAAACATCGCCAAAAATGATCAGTAAAATGATCTTAAAATGCTTAAAACATTCCCTAAAGGCAAAAAAAAAAAATGTTTATCAAAACCATTTCAGATGAACAACTCAAGCTGTTGGATATGTTACTGAGTAATAGAGGCTTCTTCCTTTTGTTCAAGGTTTGTCAAATTTTGGTTTGGACTGCTCTTTACCAGGAAATCTCTGTCTTTAATCCCGAAATCGGCTGACCCGTCAACGACGCTAATGGGCATCACAGAAACCTTACACTACACACAACGGCTGGCTTTACAGTTTCTGAGCGAAGAAATAGAATAGGCTACTGAGTAATTTTGTGGACAGCATTTATTGCATCTTGTAAATATTATTTGTAGCAAGAACCAATAAAATGCTTTTAAAATCAATGACAGCGAAAGCACTTCAAAATGACGGAAAAGGGGAAAGAATGACTTATTAGTAGAAATCGACAGAAAATAAAAAACAAGTAAAAATGAGTCTTATGCTTTTGATATAACATCAAATTAATTTGTATACTAAAAGGCATTGTTCTAAAGTGTCAAGATAATATGACATTTCATTCAAATACGCCTCGTAGATATGAATAGTTGAAAACAGAAGATGAGTCATTTCAGGTGTGAAAACCATTCATCAATGTTTTTTTCTCAACTAGAAGAACAAATGTTCGAAACGTAAATGAGAAACGTTCGGAACAAGAAACTACTCGTTTCTACACAGTAATTTCCAGACTATTTCTCTGTTTTTTTTTATAACGCCCGGAAGCATCTACTTAGAGTAAGTTGAAGCATTGAGGACACTTCTAAAAATTTCCGAAGAAAATGTATTATATGTTTTTTGTACAAGGGAACTAAAATGCATATTTGTGGACTAACAAAATTGGGGTGAAAATACCATAGGATTTTTCACACGCGCTTCCCTACGCTCGCACCCCAGAGCCTCAAAATCTTAGGTTGCTAGCCGACCGACAGAATTCCAATGCACTCGCGAATCGCGCTTTGCCTCTTGAGGTGCATGATGTTCCTGAAATATACAGGATAAGACAAAATCGAAAAATGAGAAAAAATACTTTCAATGGAATCTATGATTGTGATGCAAAATCGGTAAAGAAATTATCTATTGATAATATTAAAAAGATCATGCAGGTGTGTTTCTTCAACTGAAATGGCTCATCTGTATATTGCTTCCCTACGTTTAGATTTGAACCGAGAATACTAATAATGTGTATTGGTCATTGAGTAATATAAAAATGACTAATGAAAGCAATTTATTTTAGTACCTAAAGGAACTTAAAATATACTTCGTGATCAAAATTCATCTTGTATCATTAATCCTAATATCCAAAGAATAACTGAATGCATAGTACACCCTTGAATTGAATCATCTATGCTTACAAAAATAGAGAAAATAATTGTATTAGTTCCAAAACCATTTATGAAGAGTTATAGTACATGTGTATATGAACAATACTTCTCATATCACATTGTATTAAAGTATAATTAATTTAGCTGTTATCTTCGTTCAGGATTTCGTGTTTTCTCAGAATTTTATTTTAAGTTTTATATTTTCATTACAGCCAATTGCACGTTCTTCAACACGAACACTCAACTACAAGTACTAAAATGGACTTTATTTAGGTTAAAAGCAGTAATAAAATGGAGATAAATAGTAAAAGTAGAAGAGCATTAAAATTTAATTACAAGAATCTCAGAAACACTGAAATAAAATCACTGAAATAAAAAAGTAATGTGACTGATGCAGATGCAAATTACGTCAAGTCAGTTTTGGATGCAGACAACGACAAACATATTACATAAGTATTCATAAGGGTACATAGCAATTTTTAGTACGTTTTAATGAAATGAAATTTCTTTTTAAAGCAGGGAGAAATTTTTCTGTCAGTACGACCCACTCACAAACGACGTCAAAGTAATTTGAATCTTGTTTGCAGAGTAATGAATAGTGTAGGACATTAAAAAAAATACTTTGGCCGTTTCCACTCGCTCCGAGCGAGGCCATTAATATTCATCACAGCAGTGTAAATCATTCTGGTTTGCTTACTGCCACACTCGCGTTTTATAGCCGTCTCCCTCTCTCTTTCTGCCTCTCAACAACCCTCCGACGAAGGAAGTAAACGTCAGCAAGACATGGCCGCCGCCAAAAGGGCGTATCCGGACCAGGAGGCATCCTCCACGCAAGCAAAGTGGGGAGAAAGCCGTTTGTAGCCGGTTCCGACGCTTTGCAATTACGGCTCCGCCGCCGCCGCCGACGCGCGATCCGAATCCGCACGGGCCACGCGTGAACGAACGGGTCTGCGCGCGAGCAGACGATAACGCGACTTGCGAACTTTTCCTCGTGCCGGGGCGTAACGACGAGCCGCGCCGACGCGACGGCGTCGTAATGAAGCTATAAATTAGAATAACATTTTTAATAAACGACGGTCGGGGCGGCGCTAGAGCGCAGCACCTGTGGCGCGGTAACGAGCGGCGTCTCCCTGACTACCCCTCCACCCCCCTGCCCCCCTTCCGCTCTTCCACGGAGGAGGCGCCTCGGCACAAATGCGATTTCCTTCGGACGTCGTCGGCTGGCTTCCTGCACGGTAGGAGAGAAAGCCGAAATTGGTGTTTCATTTTTTAATTCGAAATTTAGCCTAGCTTAGTCTGTTATTTAATCAGAGTTGTTGGTGATTTGGCCTACAGAGAGTGTAGGGCAATGGGCTCAGATTAAAATTGGAATGTGAAGCGATTTTCTTGGGACGTGGTCGGCTGGCGCCATACGCGTCGGAGAGAAAGCCGAAATTGCGGTTTCTTTTTTTAATTCGAAATTTAGTCTACCTTAGTGTGTTATATAACATTTTCTGGCGATTTTACTCACTGAGCGAGCGTGAAATTGGTATCCTCAGAGTAAAAATTGGAATGTAGATTTGTTATTTTTTGCTACAGAAGACGCGCGCTTATAAGACTTCAGCGTCGCAAAGGCATAATAATTACTATCTCTTCCTTCTGTAATTTGAAATTTTATTTTGTTCGGTACCGATTTTACATTCTGGGAATGATCTTTTTAATGGTCAATATAAATCTAGTAATTCGCAAAATGATAATTATCCTTCCTTTATTGTATAATGGGCATTAAGTGTCCTCTCAAAAGGAGAAAGAACGTTTGGTCCCTTATTATACTCTTCTTATCCCATAATGTGAAAGATCCTCTGCATTCCTCTTAAGTAAACTTCTTTGTTTTACCGATGAACTTAAAATGAAGGCCGAATTAAATCAGCATCTCCCATTGAATTACAAAGTATTACTGAAGACGTACCTCGATATCACCTACTAAGCTAAAAATAATTTCATCGTAGTGTTGTTGTCTTTATAATGTAATACATTTTTTGTTATGACTAGTTTTTTCTCAAATTATCAAAATACTTCACAGTAGTCTCAATCCTCAAACCCAAGAAAAAAACGTTTTACTTTAAAGGTAACGGCCTGTAAGTCTGCTCTCTGTCCTTGTTATCCTAAAGAAGCTGTACTCATTCATAAAATGTTCAAGAATTTTCGTATTATAAATGTGGTTTTCTCTCAGAATAACAGAATTTAATCGTTACGTCTTTCAGAAAAACATCAAAACCATAGTATTTTTCCTCAATGTAAACCATCCATTTGAATTTTGAGTAGTTTATAAGTTACAAAAGCTTAGTATCCCCCTTTTGTCTCTGATATGAACCAACAACAGTTTCTTGTCAGTTCGTCCATTTTCTGTAAATGATCAGGCACGACTTTTTTAACCTCGTCCGATCATGGTAAGTTCTCCAGGGATCCCCACTTTCCCAAACTCTCTTTTAATATCTTCACCTACGAGTACAACATACCCACATTTCATTTTATAAACACAGCATAATTTACAGATGTCATTTCCATATTTCTTTCTGAATACGAACTAAACACACTAACTACTGGCTTTCGAGGCTCTTACACCAAATCGAACTAGTGGGACTACAACAGAATGTACTATTTTGCATTATTAACGGTTACCTCATATTATAACTTTCAATTTCTGCTCATATTAACTGGCCCCATCCATCACTTGTAAAATTCATTAGTAATCATCAGTATTAGGTGCGAAAACTAATTCAACCGAGAATATTCTCGTTGGCCACTGACCCATTCAGCCAGAAAATTACTATAACTAAAAGAAGTAATTCTGAGAACTTGAAGCTGCCGTGTCACGTTTGGTGGCTAATATCTCGATTCAAGACTCACGAGGGAAGCAAAAGAAGTGCAGAAAATTCGAATTTGCAATTTTGAAGGTGTAAAAATGTTTGTGAAACTACTCATACTTTCAAAAATTTGTACATGGCTTTATTTAAAGTGGTTTGAAGATCAGATTTTCTTAAATAGACATCTTAGATAGATAATCTTCAATATTGTAGTTGTAGGAAAATGGCAAAAGAACTTAAGTGTTGTAATTTTTGAAAATTCAGACTTCAACCAAAATGCAATCTGCGCTACTTTTATAGTGGATTTTGTTGTATCCGAGAGAAAAATAATAATAATATTTGCAACATTTTGAGAACATTTTCAAACTATCATTGGGGTTTCATATACAGTCACCATAGAATCAAAATTTGTATTCAAATTCAAGGGGTCGCCACATTAACTGGTTCGGTCTGGGAATATTATTTTTTGTCAAAAGTCTTACGGTTTTTTAGCCGCTAGCGTTGTTCACATGCAGACGGACTGACGTTTTGCGGCATACCAATTTTTCGGTGTAGAGTTCCCACAAAACGTGGATTCAGATTACACAAAGTAATATAATAAGTATTAGAACCAGATTTATCCATAATTTCACTTCCCATCACCCATTCTATCGACATCCATAACTACTAATTAACTTTCTTATCTCTCTCCTCCATTCACAGCATCAGCCAATTTACTGGGCTTTCTCTTAGATACAAACCTTACTTTGAAGAACCACGTATAAACTAAAGTGAAGCAAACCAATCAGAATTCCATCATCTTCTTCTTATCAATTGCAAAAATCATCTTAGTTCCGTCAATACAGTGGTAAATAAATCCATACTCCGCTCACTTTTCTTTTATGCATGCCCGATTCGGTGTCATTCAACAACATCCCACTGAGACAAGATCAAAATATCTCAAGCAGAATCCTCTTAATTGCCACCAAAGCACCATAGTTCGGCAGGAACGCAAACCTTCACTCCGATATCATCCTAGGATCAAGAAAAGAAACACTAACCATAATTTCGTCTTCCATGTTCCACATATAACTGGACAATCCTTTTACAGTCTATGTACAGATAGCCCGTTTTCTGAAAATAAAAAGTCGGTATTTATTTCATTCCTTGCAAAAAGTGTGTTTCTACCTTCGATTAATAAGACATAACTACAGAAATTGTTTTCAGTAATTGTTTGTCGGCGCTCGCTGAGTGTCCTCTCTCTGTACTTTTTACTTTTAATTACCATCAATTATCCCAAAATATCCCATCAATTATCTATAGAGCCGAAAGACTGAGGAATATATACTCCGCCATTAAATAAATTATATACAATAAAGCAAATCACGATATCAACTTTTAGCATTTATAGAACTTTGTTTACACTACATATTCGGGAGTAAAAAACATGCCTTCAATGTCTTTCTTAATTCTCGAGTCGCATCACGGTGACAACGTAGATTTCAGGTCGTTTTTTAACAAAAATGGATTTCCCCAAGCTATAAAAACGTTTCCCTTGAAACAGTTAAATAGGGAAACGTTACAAGTTGGCGGAATATTCGCGTGACAACGTTCACTAAACTTGAGTCCACGTAATTTACAGACATTTATGACCAGGAAATGTCTCAGTAGGCGAGGTGCAGAGCTCCAAAAGTTTTGTCTCGTTTTGATAGAACATTGAAAATTCAAATAAAAAACTTCCAAAGGGCAGAAACCAGCTGAGAGGAAAATTAAAAATTTGTCCGTAACAAATCCACATATCAAACAAATTGACAGGATAATTTTCGTATCGTTTTTGCCATGGAATTGACGATGGCCCAACAAAAAACACGAGCTGATGACACGTTTGTTCTGAGAAAAACTTCAAATGAATTTATGTAGAACGGGATAATAATTATAGGTTGGTTTATATTTTTATGCACACAAAAGAACTTTATGAACTCTTTCCCAACTGAATTGACTTCTAATATTCAGGCAAATACAATTATCTCCAGTCAAATACAAAACTACTGCATAATTATACAAACACAATTATACAAGCCACAATTATGTAAACATAAGTGTGGCAATGAGTGCAGTTGTTTTATTTATTTAAAGTTGCATCGACTACTGAGGTCATTAGCGGCCGATATTTGTTATAGGGAAAAATATCATTACAAGCACATACATTACATTCGTTAACATAAAAAAAGTGTTTGACCACAGGGTACAAAAATAAAATTTATAATTCATTAATAATATTGAAACATGCCCGATGTTGACTGGTGCCAATTTGAAACAAGCCCCGTCTTTCTATTTAAAAACAAGCCCCACTTGAAGCGACATTTTAAACATAATTATTACTGATAAATGTGATTAGGGCGCCAGGAAAAGGTTACACTTAAAACCTAATGATTCCTACGTAATTTAAATATCTCTTATTCCAAAATTATGTTGTGCTAGCTCAGTTAATTGGGGTTCGAACTTCATAATTGTTGCTACTTACTCTGCAACCAATTATTCAATCTGCCATTCATACGGAGTGGCGAGGAATGTGAAAATCTTATTAAAATGCTGGATTGGACGTAACGAACAATGATAATCAGCTTTCTTTCAACTTAACAAATTAGAATTTATTATAATATGAACTATGATTCTATTGCAAGTTAAACAATTATTACATTGATAATCAAAAATGAATTTATCTTTGGTCATGACCAGTTTTCTATATATATCAATAGTTATAAAATTTTGTTATTCATTCGTGGGTCTTTGCGCGCTCTTTACTTCTTCGTTCGGTGGCGCCCCGTAGAACCTTCTCCGTCGACGCAGCAGAATCTTGCTTCTGGATAAAGTCCTCGCCTAATGTACCTGATCTGGTTCCAAATTCTCCCGGCGATACTGTGAATCCGTGACTTCCCTCACTTGCGTCACGGGTGGACGCCTAGACACGTATTTACTTCCTACAAGAACGCTCTATCCGAATATAAAGAACAATAGTTAATTTTATACAAATGTCAAATACAGTGTTGCTTCGACCTGGTAAAATATATCAGGAGCCAACCCGCTCATCACCGCGATGCTCGAGCGAATGAATGTTCTCCTAAAAACTCAGAAGCATCCGAATTTTATATCTTTTTCTTTTCTCTCAAAACAATGCTTATTCCGCCTCTGCTCTGTCATTTGAACCTAACGAAAATAATCCTTAACGCCGGTTGTTTATTTGTCATATAGCGACCCCCTCGAGATCGTCCATTGACATCCCTATATTCTATGTCATATAAAATGACATTTCCATAATAAAAATGGTTCGTCATTTTGGTATATCACAATATTGATACAGAATTTTAGAACCTCTTATGATAATAAATGTTTACACGTGAAGGCAACGTGGAAAACAAAATACATTCCTCTGATCAGCTACAACTGATATTTAATGAGTATGGCACCCATTTAAGTGATTTGTATACTTGAATGAAAATATAAAGAAAGTGAGTAAGGTTGTCAAAAACAGATGACACACGTGGTAAAAGTGATTTTAATTTGCTCGTAGACATGAGCCGCTCTAAGTTCTGCAGGAATGAATCTGAAGAACAATACCACAACATTATTGCAATCAAATATCACAAATATCTTTTTCCACTATTCAGCTACTTTGTTACCTTGTATCTCGGGTGAAATATTAACTTCAAAAATTGAGAACAATGAAAAATTTACGTTTATAATTTATGTGAATTGTGTTTGTGGATTTGGAGCCGAGGAAACACCTGCAGAATGAAATGAAAACCCAAATATCATCACAGATGAGCATCCGAGTGTGTCACTTCTTGTAATTCCAACAACCTTCAGCAGACTTGTACCTTGGGCCACTGTATATTTTTTCAAATCAATCTTATAGTTTGAAGAATGAAATGTAAAGTTATACAACAACTATCACCGTTTCCCTTATAGCAAGAAAACATTTAAATTTTCTACAGCTAAATAGGAAAACATGCCAATACAAGAGTGACCCAAGGTACAAATGTTTCCCCTGCCCTCTAATACATTATTGCTTTCACTTTCTAAATTACAAGTACATGTAATTTATTTTCAATTTTAGATCTCTCCTAATATAGTCTTAGAAACAATTTCATCTTACGTCGTACAGATATTATTCCGAAATTATGAAAAAGTTATTTACAAATTTGACGAAAGTAGTAAATGTTACTGTCTGCTACTGAAAAAGTAACTCCTGCAAAAAGATCTCTGTCCGTCCAGTCGTCTTGTGGGCGCATGTAGAAATCCTGGATGAGAACTGGAAACTCCCACCTGAATGCGCAGCTCCTCAGATTTACATTGTTCGCATTAAGACGATTACAGTATGAAATGGTGTGGGACTTCCGCACTCCGTGGGTGTTTAGATAGCTCCACATTGGACTACGGATTCGTCATGGCAGTGCCCGATACTCTTGAATTATTAAGAATTGATTGATTGATTGCTTATTTCGTGTTTACGGAAGCGTGAACATTTACGTTTATTTGTCTCGTATATATAGTGAATTTTTATCACAGGAGGAGGTAGTGATCTTTCCCAGTTTGATGGTGAGCTCCAGCGTCGTCTTACACATGGCTAGCGGGTTTTTCCAATCAGTTATCTCCCACCAGCGGAGTACGGCCTCGACCGAGACAAGCTCTAAGCTTCTGACTGGTCTCCAGACATGTGTGACTGTGTAGTACATAGAAGTGTGTGTGCAAGTAAGGAGTGAGGATAGCATTTATGTATTTCCCAACAACAGAGCACCGCCTCAACTTAGACAAGCTCTAAGCTCCTTACTGGTCCCTCATTCATAGAATAATCTTATTAAATACCACTTGACCATTTGAAATTTCGAGATAATTTCCCATACATACATGGTATTAGACATTGAAGACAAGATTTGCGTGGAGTAGTTGCCAACGGGATGGTTTCGAAATCCCTTCATCTATTTGTCTGTCTTCCTACAGTCGATCTACTCTGCCACATGCACAGCTGGTTTTCATTTGTTACACGTTATTATTGTCTATGTCGATTGCAAAACTCCTTAAAATGGAATGAAAATAACAAACATAAACAACTGTACAACAAAAATAATTGATCCCAGTAAAGCAGCAGCATCTCTGAAAACGCGAGAGAATCTGCAACAATCTCTTTAATATTTTTGATACTACTTGAATCTACCACAAAGAGCGATTTTTGCCGTACGTTTTCACTGTTGTGTGACTTAGTTAAAAAATAAACAATCAATAATTTAGTACCCCGAAACTTCAGGTATTTCACAAATTAAAAGAATAGAAAAATGACTTAGTGTGGAAAATCAATCAAAACACCAAAAATGAGCTTCACTTCTGTATGGGTAGTATGAAAAATAGGCTAAATTAATTATTTAATATTGAATTTTAATTTCAAGACATCCCTTTTGCTATTTATAAAATTAATCACTTAAAACCCTGCTCTGAACGTGCGATGTTTTGGTGTCTTTTCAGCAAAATTTCTTTTAATTTTTATCGAAAGAGAAGGAAGTACGAAACTTTCGATGATTACGAGTTAGCATCGTGAATTACATGATACGGTACGGAATGTATGCCAGATATAAGCATCACTAGTGTGGGGAATGATCTCATTCATGCAGTTAAACGGTCTTTAAACCAAACAAACGAAACGTGACCACTGCAATCGGCCCGTAAATGAGCAGTCATGGACGACAGGCGATAATAATAACGGTCGGAGCGAGTTGGGATGTAGAGCAAGATGTGATGTTTATCGGCGTGGAATGTTGCCCACATTTCCAAATGCACATTGAACACGTAAAGACAATTACGACAGACTTGCACATTACTACTAACAAATTAATGTTTGGAGCTCTTGTAAATGTGTTGTGATCTGTAGCATGAAGTTTGTTGGTGGTGGTAGCAGAATCATTGGGCAAAGGGAAGATCTATTGTAAAAACTTAATATTCAAGTTACCAGTGTCAGTGTGAATAAAATGATTGTGTTGAATCAATTTAAACTCATCTAATCAATTATATACCAACGTGAGAAACAAAGGGCAGGTGAATATTATCCCTTTATTGATTTCGTGTTCCCGGGCTCGTCAATTGCTGCGATCATTAGTCTCGGAAGTATAGTGCTGCATTTATAACAGAGGGTAGGGGGTGATATTTCCCCGCTGGTTGGTGAGATCCGATATAGAACTACACGTCGGCTTGCGGGGTTTCCCCAACCAAGTATCTCCCACCAGCCGGCACCGCCCCAGCGCTAAGCTCCAGACAGATCTCTCGGCATTTGTGATAGTGTAGTGCATGTAAGGGGTGAGAATTGGACAAGGAAGAGGAAGGATTAAACGCGCGTCATCCATGGCTTTTTGATAAGATACTCCTCAGTCATTCGTCTGGTGTTGATAGGACAAACCACAAACAATTACCGGCCAGAGCTGCCGATCGTACGCCTTAGTTCACGCATTCTACACACGCACTCACTGATATTATCTATTTATCTACGTATTCCTCTCCCTATTCATCTATCAATTCATCTACATGTCTCTATATTTATTCAACAACATACCTATCTTTCTATATATTTTTCTATCTTCATATCGATCTATTTATCGGTCTATTATCTAGCTACGTATAACCCTCAGTGTTTGGGAAAGTATCCGGATGAATTAATTCCTTTGTGTACCAACACACACGACGTCATTCACCGTCCCCTTTAAAGCGGCGAGTCGATATCATTTTGACCCGCGCGAATGAGGCCACCGCAAGTTAATCTGATCAGCGACCCCGCGCGCACCAAGGCGTCGCGGCGCGTCGCGCGCGCAGGTAGCGGCCACTGCTTCTAGAGCCGTTGTGTCGGCGGGGTGAGGGCGGGGAGGGGGTGAGAGGCAGTGGGAAGGGCGCCGCGGGGCAAATATTAGCGCGCGAGGTGCAGCATGGGTCGATGGATCCGCACCGCGCGTCCAAACACCCGCGCAGGTCGCCCGCCTCGCGGCGCGGCGCCACTGTGATATTTGCAAACACGGAGAGATCTATCCTGGCGGCGGATGATTGACGCGGAGGTTGGTTGGTTGTTAGTGATTCCGGGCACGTCAACTGCTGAGGTTATTAGTCCCGTGTGATGCATGTTTCTTCAACGGGGGGTGGCGGTGAATTTACCCCGCTGGATGGCGAAATCCGGCGCCGACCTACCGTCGGCTTGCGGGGTTTCCTTCAACAAAGTATCTCCCACCAGCGGGGCACCGCACCAGCCGGAACAAACTCTAAGCTCCCGACCGGTCAGCCGGCTTGTGTGGTAGTGTAGTGCATGTTAGTGTGGTGCATGTAAGGGGTGGATAGGGGAAGAAAGAGGAAGACAAGATCGCGCGTGGTCCGTGGCCCGTTTGTTAAGATACCGTTCCGGTATTCGCCGGTGTTGACTAGAGAAACTACGGAAAACTACCGATCAGAGTACCCGGACGCTAGTATTCTCCTCCGGACAGCTACTGAATTTGGCCTGGCTGAAAAGCTAGTGTCGAAAATCCTGCCGCCGTCGGGACTCGAACCTAGGACCTCCCGGTCACAGGTCCTACAGTGACATCAGTTGAAGCCCTGAGCCACCTCTCCCGGTCGACGCAGAGGTAGGTGCGGTTTTGTCGGAAACTGCCTAAGAAAGATCCCTTGGGAATATAAGGAATACAATCTTTAAAGGGGTTGAATCCTTGCCGTCGTCTGCTCTATCGGTAGTTTTCGTAGTTTCTCAGTTTATTACGAGGGGAATGCCGGAGCGGTTTTTAGCAAATGAACTTGAGCAAATTAACCTCTTACTGTGCGAGATCTTTTTATCCTCATCCTTGTCCCTTTCTTCCCCTTACACATAGACTTACAATTACACATATATTTATTACACAAGTTAATAATAATAATAATAATAATAATAATAATAATAAATTGTATTTTATTAATGGCGAGGTTCAGACCATTAGGACTGTTCTTCTGCCTAACCACATAAAATATTTACATTCTTTTATACACTATAAAGAAGATCGAGGGGGAGGGGTATGGCTTTTAGTTCTACTTCCGCGAGAGCAAATTGGGAAGCATCCAAGCATGCGCCTTAAGCGATTGAGTAAACCCAGAAAAGCTCTTTCAGGATAGCGGCCGAATGCCGAAGACAATACACATGTCTAGAGCTTAGTACTTGTCCCGGATGGTGTGGAGTCTTGCTGTGGGGAATCCCGCAAACCAACGTGGTCAGCGCTGGATCTCACATTTCAGCGGGACGGGGGGTGGACGCCGGTTCCTTTCAAAATATAACAAGCACCGTATTTATTTTATTTTTATTTTTTAAATTTTTTAAATTTATTTTTACGTCAAAAAAACAGTTAAAAACTGCGTATGACGTGCTATAGGGAAAAGTGAATTGTGTGCACATTTTCAAAATTCTATGATCCCTACACTAAGTCATATACTACTTAAATTTTGAATTTTTGGAAGGGAGAAAAAAACTCCCATGTAATAAAATCTATTTTCAAGGGTAAATAAGCAATAAATTTTGAATTTTGAAAGGGAGAAAAAAACAACAAAAAAAAACTCCCATGTAATAATATCTATTTTCAAAGATAAATAAGCAATACATTTTGGCTCTTATTACTTCCTGCCGCGACAACATGGAAACGATAATTTGAATAATTGTATTTCCCACTGAATTCTAGAAGAAAAACCTGATCGAGATGGGGGTCATTGACCCGGAAGCTGTAGTACAATAGTTGTTACAGGTTGTTTATACTCATTTATACAGTCCCAATGGTAAATAATGCATTATGTATCATTGTTAAAATTAATGTTACTTTTCTTGTGATGCTCAGTATAGTCTCTAATTGTATAGAAACAGTTATGCATTCGTACATTCGGGACTAACGGCTATAGCCGTGGCCGCGATAAGAAATGCGAAAAATCTATCAATTAAAGAGGTTGGATACTCAAATTACGCAGATTTATTATGTTTTACTGAATTCCAATGTTCCAGGTAATTTAATTTGTTTCACACAAAATATGTCCCTTTTGAAGATATGGTAGGGCAAATATGAGTACATATATCAGAAAGGAAGATCGTGCGGGTATTTTAAGGAGAGGAAACAAGTCGAATGCTAATTCTATTACATTAAATGAAACATCAAAAAAATAGTTTTATGTCATTTAAATACATATGCAATGTCAAAAGTGGACAAAACATATAGATTTTACTTAGCTTAGCCATTTTGCTTTGTATGACAAACACTGCCTACTTTCTAGAATAGGGAGACTTTTTTTTACAAAAAAGTGTTTCCTGATTTTCGCGCCTCTGAATTCTGCGATCTAAATTTTGAATATCACTGAAATCAATGGACGACCAAACTATCAAACTATGAAAATAGAAAGTGTGGAAAACATAAATATTTTTCTTTGTTCACACCCTGTTAATGAAAACGCTTTATCAAACCTCGTCATGGAGAACGACAGATTCACTTCCTGGTACCCTATTAAAGCTCTGGTAGTGTGAGTTGGTATTTTCTGAACGTTCTTTTAAAGTGAATTCCTGTCGAAAATATTGAAAAAAATCACTCTATACCACTTTCACATGAGAAAGAACAAACATTCCCGGAAACAAGCTCTGAACAGTACAGCACAGCTGACTCTGTCACCACATGAAACAGGTTGCGAAAGGAAGCACAAAAAGAATACAATTTTAGGCAACCCCTCTCCCCTGACTTGACAACAAAATGAATTGCATCGTAATCGCACTGTTGGTCGCTTTGGAAATTGAAAAGGGAAGAACAGACGTATCGATTCGATTTTCCCTCTCAATCGAGTTTTCGCCAACATACAGTGCTGTCACGATGTGAGAGAGATGATATTATATCGTGAGTATGCCTACGTCCTTGGCGATTGAGTTTCACATGACTCACGCGCATTTCGACGTCCATTTCAAATAGCTGACAAGATTGATTAATTCTAGCTTACAGGCGCGTCAAGTGCTAAGGTCTATATTCCCATAAGTACAGTACGCGTTTTTCATCTGAACGTGACGGTGAACTTCCCCCGCGAAATGGTGAGACCTAGCGCCGTCCTACACGCCGATTAGCGTTTTTTTTTCCAAACAAGTATCTCCCCCCACCGCTCCGGTTGGGACAAGCTCTAAGCTCCCAGTGAGTCTCCCGACATGAGCGGTAGTGTTGTGAATGAAAGTGTGAGTGAGGATACGAAAGTTCATGAGCGATTCGTGACCCGTTTGTTAGGGTTTAGTTCCGGCATTTGCCTGAGGCTGATTAGAGAAACCTCGTAGAACTACCGATCAGAACAGCCGACCGCTAGAATTATCATCCAGAGCAGTATGTATTCGAGCTTGGTTTCTAGCTGATGTCGAAAATGTTTACACCGTGGGGAAAGAACCCTACTTCAGAGCCACTGTAGTGACATCAGCTAATGGGGGAAAACCACCTACGAGATTAAATAGCTGAGCAAAGATGGCAGTTTATAATAGATACTCATCCCCTCACGCCATAAAGCTACATAAAAGAAGTTTTCTCATCTGATCGTAGCAGCACTGTTTCATATAGACTATTACTACGCGAGAGGAGAAAACGCTGAAATATTCTTCAGAGCGATTTCGTGTTTTCGCGTCGCTTGAAAGGCGAGTGCTGATCGAAGTCAATTTTTTAACAACTTCGAACTAAAAAAATACATTTTCTCTCATACATTCGGCCAAAAATGTAAATCAGTAATTACATTGAAAAGAAAACAATGTGTGAGGAGGGCGATCATTTTTCTCTGTCCTGAGAAAACACTGCTGATATGAAATTGAAACAATAATTATTTTGAAATCACTGTCGCTCTTCAATTTTTATTATATAGACGTACAGTAGAACCCCACAAATCCAAAATTTCGAATAATCTGAAAAAAATTACGAATGGAGGAAAAAATAAACAAAAAAACACACTTAATTTGAATTAATTGATGAACGAAAAAACATGATCACAGTGTAAGTCAACCCAATTCTGAATACTGTTCACCCGTTGTAATTGTCAATGTAGCCACACCATCGCATTCAGTGAAGTACGTACTGTACTCCTTTGTTCGCAACATTGCCACTTCATGTCTGAATGTTACTATGCCATTTTCACCCATCGCACACTACGTTGCATTGTGTCTGGTAATTCTGAAAATGAATGGTTTAGTATTTGTGCGGTACATTTTTTACGGATAATCCGAACATTGCCGAATCCGACCACACTCCCAATCAGTTTGGAATACCGGGGTTCTACTGTATTGTTTAAAAGTAACAGCGTTGAATATTGTTGATCCAGATGAGCGTCTATTTTTGCAATCTAGTCTCGCAATTTCGTGTACTGGTTAGTAGAACGCGATCTAGAAGGACCTATTGGATGGTCTACATGTCGAAAACTTTGTTGGTACAATCCGCCGTCAGTCCAATAGAAGACAAACGAACTGTTCAAAAGAAAGCTGCAGATGAGTTACTTATTGATGTAAAGAGTGTCAAATTAGCAAACTAGAAAATTTCGAATACGATATTACTTTAAAGGTAATCAAAAATTCCTCATTGTTGTGAATTTCGATTATTTTGATTTTTTCCTTCTGAATATTTTCTTAACAGCTCTGTGACTCGCGTATACACAGCTCAACTCAATATCCTATTGTGGATAACAGGGTGATAAAGCGATTAACATTGAAATATACAACAGAAGTAAATGTGTAAAGACGGTTAACAATTATTTTTGGATTATTAATACAATTTGATTTAAATAAAAAATATCATATAATAGAGCGTAATAGAGGCCGAGGATATTCAAATTCAGGAGTAAATTGATACCAAATATCTAATTAAAAAACAATGCACGTCTCATGCCGATATGATATTATAGTGTTAACAATTCATTTATGCCACTGGCTTTCTCCCTGTGCTCCCTCTACTCCGCTACCACAGCCTTTGTCAAATCTTAAAGACAGACGAAACTACGCAAAAGTTCTTCAATTGCCATTGATGAGTACAAAACAAGAGTCAGATGTGACGCTAGATTGTGTTCTGAGCAGAACACCTTCGAAATGATCCCGTGCGTCAAAATGTATAGTCGCTTCTATAATTTCCTTGTTGGCCATATAATACAGTTGTCGGTGATGTAGTGGTCTCATTGTTCACCCTTCTCCTTTGGGTACCGGAATACTAAACCTGACAGATCCACGTGGAATTTGGGGCAAACGAAGGGAATGTATTCGGTGTTTCTGGAAGTTCTCTCGAACCTTCTGCCATTTATTCCATCCTTCCAACGTTAATCAAATTATAAAATCAACACTCATTACCAAGCCATCAAACCACTCCTCTGAAGTATAGCCGAAAAGGCTTGAAAACTGAGAATAATAATAATAATAATAATAATAATAATAATAATAATATTAATAAATTTGAATTAATTAAATTTAGAGGTAAAGCATTACAGGATGAAGATATTGGCAAAGACATGACACTCAAGATTTAATAAGTGTTGACACACTATTCAAGGGCTTCCGTATGAGACATATAAGAAGCGTGAAGAAAAGTATCATCATTGGCTTACATGAAGTGTATAATTAATTAAATCGAAGCATAAATTATCTAACGAGAGAGATGCTATTATAGAATGTGTGAATGGAAAGATGAAGATTGTTATCCATAAGAGAAAGATATTTGAAAAATAGTAATGGAAATTAAGAACTATAAATTTGTATGATAAGCTGAAAGTAATATTAGAGGATTCGAGAAGTAGGGTAGTACTGATGAAGAGGTACATAAACACGTAGACCCAGGTAAATGTAGATATTAAGGATAAATGGACGTGACTTTAGTTGAATATAGTGAGTCACGTTAGGGATGGGCAGCAAGGAGAGAGATCGGAAAGAATGAAGGAGGAATAGTAATTACAGTTTGAAAAATTCTAGGATTAGGAGGCAGAAGGAGAAGAAAATCTGGAAATGTTAGTATTTCTTGAATAGGCAATAAGCTCTGTAAGAAACGGTAGTTTGTGCATATTATAAAATGAATTGAGAAACATTGTTCAAAGCAAATGTCCTCCATTTTTACGAAATTATGACTAAGCTGAAATACGTAAGAGATAAAATTTTCTTGGATAAAAAACACACACACCTACACGATGAAGACGAAGTGAGACGTAGAAGGAAACATTCACTGTGAGCCTCCAGGCTAAGGATAAAAACATATAGACCGTTTGCACGCCGGCGCTTGCATCCGCTGGTGATAAACAACACTGCTCGTCCAGCAAGGGCAGACACGTACGCTGATTTGACAATGTCGAGGTCTAGCAGTTCTTCCTAGTACTCTACTTCCACGCGTGTGCAAGATAGCATACATTAATCAAAATTAGTTGTTTTTCCAATGAAAGCCAAGAAGAAAACATGTATTGTTTGTATCAAAACCAGTAAATTAAAAATATTTAACTTGAGAATAGGAGTACTATGAATGCGTTTTTCCAACATTGAATTCAAAATAGAAAATATAAGCATAAGGATATCGACTGATATTAATGTAAGAGAGATACAAAGGGCGTGCGTGTTTGACAAAACACTATTAATGATAAATGAGGATTTCATAGCCCTCCCAATAACGCAGTTCAATTGAATTATTTTACAAGGCAATGTACAGAACGACCGTCGAGTACATCGAATATAGAAGATATTTTTCTTAAATTGTGTATAATCATCCAATTGTGTAAACTCATATAAATTGGTAAATGATTTCTGAAAGCGTATTTTCGTTTAGTTTCCATTGATTTGATTGATTAATATTTCATTCAATGTAACTGTTAACATTACTTAACCTAGTATATTTGAGGTTATGTAGGTTTTTACTTGTTATTAAACGCAGAAATTTCATTCCTGCTTCTTTCCACATTTGTTCGCGTGTCATTTGACCCTTTATCCCACACAGCGAGCCGCAGAAAGAACTTCGAAATATAAAAAGTATATTATCCATTTTGAATCTTGTGAACACACGCTTCGAACTCACTCGTGGCCAAGCCATAACTCCCAGGAGATCCGACAGCTGACCGGCGTTGGCTACTGAACGCCGATAACTTTCTGCGAGCGTTCGTTGTGTTCACGACCATTTGATAACATGGCGGAATCCAGGTGCTGAGTGACGTCATTCGTCCTGCCGCGCCGGAAACCGACCCCAATACCGGTAGCGGTAGCTCAGTGCATCAACTGATGTCACTGCAGCGCTCTAACCGGGAGGTCCTAGGTTCGAGTCCTGACGGTGGCAGGATTTTCGACACTAGCTTTTCAGCTAGGTCGAATTCAGTCGCTGTCTGGAGGAGAATTCTAGCGGCCGGCTGCTCTGATCGTAGTTTTCCGTGGTTTCTCCGATCAACACCAGGGAATGCTGGAGCAGTACCCTACCAAACGGGCCACGGACCGCGCGGGAACTTTCCTTCCTCTTCCTTGTCCTATCCTTTACACACACATACACACACACACACTTACACTAACATGCACTACACTACCACATATTCCGGGAGACCGGTCGGGAGATTAGAGCTTGTCCCGACTGGGGCGGTGCCCCGTTGGTGGGAGAGTCCTGGTTAGGGAGAAACCCCACTAGCTTACGGTAGGTCGGCGCCGGATCTCGCCATCCAGCGGGGGAAGATCACCGCCATCTCCCGAGAAAAAAAATGCACTACACTCACGGGACTAATGACCTAAGCAGTTGACGCGCCCGGAAACACGAAAAAATCAATCAATCAAAAAACCGACCCCAATGTGTGCGTACTCTAACGCAGCGCCCGCCCTCTCTCTGGAGGGGGCGTGGCATGGCAGCCCAGGGGAGTGGGAGCGCGGCCAGCGGAGCGTTGCCGTCCCGGCGGAGACGGATTGCTGTGCGGAGAGGGTTGCGTCCCCGCGGAGCTTCCAGGGGCGGAAGGCTTTGCCGGGCGGAGAACGCTCCACTCGGTCCTAATCCTCCAGAAATCAATTTATTCCGAGCGCCCCTCATTATTTTCCCATTAGCAAGTGTGTTAATTCAAGAGAACGCGGAGGCAACCAGATGTTCGTCAGGCCAGACAAATACACGGTTATGTTAATCACCGCTGTTCTGTTCATTAAAATTGCCTTCGCAGTCTGCAAGCGCTGTGTTTTGTACGATGTGCTTGAACGTGCTACCTGAAAATTATACAAACCAATATCTTCTCAGTTTTACTTATAAAAATCGAAATACTACTTAATAGGTATTTATGATACATTAATTTATGTTCACTTATTTAATGATTCGGTAGAACGGAAAAATACAAATAATTATACAAGAAATTACAGTTTTACTACTTACATACTCAATATTGGCAATACAGTTAGGTATAAATAAAGAATACGACCAGATTAATATCTTATAGCTTTGCGTTGTGCCTCCGGAGGGTATGTCCGTGTCAATTTTATTTTTGTGCTGCCATTATGAAAAAGGAAATTGAGAGAATAAAGTTACCTAGCTAAGCTATCCTATGGCATGAAAAGTTACTCGACAAATTATCACTAGAAACACTATATCGCTAGTAATAATTCTTCCAGAATAGTTTAAATTGTTACACTTAAAGATAGTTCCAATAAATTCACTGTGTCAAGAGGAATCGAAAACTATTTATCTTCCTGAAATGGCGTTTTTTTGAGTTTTAGAATATTTTGATGAGATCCGAAATAATGGTCAGTTAACCACACGTGCAATGGCACCTCATTTGCCGCGAATGGAGGAGAAAATGAGGCATGACTGTGAGGGACGGACGGAATGACACACGCAATTTACCTGATTACTATTGGTAGAATATTAATGGACTAGGGAGCAATAAGATTGTGTAAGTATGAATTATTTATTACTCTCGCCTGAGAGAAAGGGAGACATGGGCGAGTATGGCGCATTCCCATCACCTTACTTACTTTACGCGAACTTCTTTCTTCACACAGAAATAGAAATTGAAACGAATTCGGAAGCTACAGATTCATTTCTGGGGCGATCATGGTTCGATTGATTGATTGACTGATTATTAGTGATTCCGAGGGCGTCAACGAACGAGGTTATTAGTCCCGTAAATGTAGTGCATGCTTTTTCATCGGAAGGTGGCGATGAGCTTCCCCCACTGGATGGCGAGATCCGGCGCTGACATACCGTCGACTAATGGGTTTCCCCAACCATACCCGACTGGTCTCCCGGTATGTGTGGTAATGTAGTGCGTGTAAGTGTAAGTGTGTGTAAGGGGTGAGGATAGAACAAGGAAGAGCGAGGAAAGGTCGCGCGCGGTCCATGGCCCTTTTGTTAGGGTTCTGCTCCGATATTCGCCTGGCGTTGTTCGGAGAAACCACGCAAAACTTCAAATCAGAGCTGCCGCCCGCTAGAATTCTCCTCTAGACAGTACCTGAATTCGACCTAGCCGAAAAGCTAGGGTCGAAAAACTCACCTCCGACGGGACTCAAACCTAGGACCTCCCGGTCAGAGGCACCTACCTCTCGTTCATAGTTTTATAATCCAATATAATAAACATTGTGACAAAAATGTATGAAGATTACGAAAGAGTAGCAGTGAGAAATTGGATGAAAAATAAATTATTAGATAAGAATATATCTAGAAATAGATAAAAAAAACAAAACATATTGATCAGATTGAACGGAAACTTCATACAATCGTCAATCCCTGCTCCCTACTTCAACAGAAGAGAATAAAATTGCGCCAATATATATCCGTTTTGCAAGAATGAAAGGTTCGAAATTTCAGCGAACAAGTGCAAGAGTAGAGTAATCTCAATTGAGCATGCAGAGAATAAGAGAACTGCTACTATGCTATTCATCTCATAAGCTTATGCATTTTATTTGGAACGAGAAGTTGTGTCAGTACTCATAAGCAGTCGATACTTAAAGTTCTGGGTATATCCTCGACTCTTTCATTTCTTCTTTAGCGTTGACGTAGACATCTCTCCAACTTATCTGACTCTTTACAAAAGAGATGAGTGTTGGATGATGTATTACCATAAGCATCGCATTAGATAGAGAGCGTAGTATATGAAGAATCCATTACTCAAGGCACATTCAGGTCTGACACGTGAATCATAGTCGCAACTCTTAATTCTGCGCAGACGGATGGCGCGTAAATGTTTGCGCTACGGAGTTATAATGTAGTATTTTATGTAATTTTGGTATTGTGGTATGTAAATTGTGGTATGTAAATCTGTATTTTTATGTCTTAATAATAATAATAATAATAATAATAATAATAATATTATTATTATTATTATTATTATTATTATTATTATTATTATTATTATTATCTATATATTTAAAAAAATAAGGTTTTCTGCAATGGCTTCGTTTAGAGCTTCTACTGAACCGATTGTTGTATTTTTTCTTTTAAATGAAAGAATATGATCCCTAGATGTGTTATCAGATATTGTTTGTGTTGATTCACCAACATTTACTGTGTAAATTAATAAATTAAATCATTCTTTAATAGTACGCTTATCAATGGTCAATTGTTTTATTTCAAAGGGTGGCAGTTTCAAAATCGATATACATGAGTCCATGTTTTGTATTGATTGTTGAGATTTGTTTAAAATTCATCAAGGTTTTGTTTCAGAGTAATAATTTCATTGTGGTGTTGACAGTTTGCATGTATTTGCTTCTGTGGTGTATTTTGTAGAGAACGCAGTGAGTTTTGCTCGGTTGTACTTTAGTGAAGTTGTTTACAGGTTATGTCGAATTCGGAATCAATGTCCACCCGCCCCAAAAGATGCAAACGTACATTAACTGGACGCAGGGAAAGAGAAAGTCAACGTAGGTGTCGTGATAGTGAGATCATTTGGTTTTCTATTGGGTCATTGTCTATGAAATGTCAGTTTTGTTCTGCTTTGTACTTTCCATGTGAGAGAAATTCTGCAAACGATTTACTCTGTGTTGCTTAAATGGGAAAATAAGTTTACCTTCGAGTAATATGCCAGAAGAAATCAAACAGTTGGTAATAGGAGATGATGACACAACAAAAAACTTTAGAAATAATATCCTTCAGTATAATAGTGCTATATCTTTTGTGCCGATATTGCATTGCCACCTGGTCATGGGCCATACGTGTTCAAAATATTTGGAACTCATCACCGAATATCTTCGTTGTACCCTCAAGATCCAAACAATGCAATATATTGTGAACATTAGTCTAGGTACAGTATTTTACAATTATCTCAGATCTCACCGTCAAATTTTGACGGGTTCTCACTAGTTATTATTATTATTATTATTTTAGTTTTATGTTATTTGAATGTAATACAGCATTTTTTCATTTAAGTGTTTGACCTTTCGGCTGTTTTAAGACCTTTCTATATACAGTTGCGAGTGAATAAATGATATATAAAATGATAAATGATAATACACGATAATTTTCTTTTGCCTTCATTGATACAATCACAGCGTGCGATAATCAATGAATTTCGGGATTCGAACCAACTTTTTTTGTTTCGGGATAATTGTTTACTGCCTCAGCGAGTCAAGCACGATACATAGGAATGAGTATATCTAGAAATAGATAAAAAAACAAAACATATTGATCAGATTGAACGGAAACTTCATACAATCGTCAATCCCTGCTCCCTACTTCAACAGAAGAGAATAAAATTGCGCCAATATATATCCGTTTTGCAAGAATGAAAGGTTCGAAATTTCAGCGAACAAGTGCAAGAGTAGAGTAATCTCAATTGAGCATGCAGAGAATAAGAGAACTGCTACTATGCTATGTATTCTGTAAAGAGTCAATTTTTACATTTTATCTGATTTTCAAAATATAATTCTTTAGTCAATATTAAAAATCGGTCATACTACACAATTAAATTTCGTTTTAGTTATATTTTATATCGCGACAACCTGATCTTGTCCACTTAGTCGGTTCCCCCTTCTTCTGCTCTTTTCGTAGCTGTCACGGTCGAGAGGTAGATCCCGTGATAGGGAGTTAGTGAGGGAGCAGCGGGGAGGGGCAGCGGGGGGGGCAGCAGGGGGCAACGGGGGCATGGGGGGCAGCGGGAAGCAGCGGGAGAAGCGGGTGAAGCGGGTGAAGCGGTGGGCAGCGGGGGCAGTGGGCAGCGGGGGCGGCGGGGGCAGGGGGCAATGGGGGGCAACGGGGGCACGGGGGCAGCGGGGGGCACGGGGGGCAGCGGGAAGCAGCGGGAGAAGCGGGTGTAGCGGGTGAAGCGGTGGGCAGCGGGGGCACGGAGGCAGCGGGGGGCAATGGGGGGAAACGGGGGGCACGGGGGGCAGCGGGGTCAACGGGGGGCACGGGGGGCAGCGGGATGTAGCGGGAGAAGCGGGTGAAGCGGGTGAAGCGGTGGGCAGCGGGGGCCGCGGGGGCAGCGGGGAGACAGCGGGCGAAGCGGGGGCATCGGTGGCCAGCGGGGGGCCAGCGGGCCAAGCGGGGCGCAGCGGTGGGCAGCGGAGGAACGGGGAGCAGCGGGGATGGCAGCGTGAGATTGAGTGATGTAGCGAGAGTAGCGGAAAAGGCGTCATGACAGTAGGAAAAGGATCACGCCGCTAGCAAAGGAGTCACGTCGTGCGTGGTGAGCGGGTTAACGGAGTGTCCAGGGGCGTCTGATGGGACACGTTAATACGTGTCCGGGCTCAAAGAGGGCCCACGCCAGCGTAACCACGCCACCGTCGCCCCCCGAGGCCACGCGTCGAGGGCGGCACCCGCCAGAGGCTTCTGTATGTGCCCGTGGTCGACGCACTGAGGCGCTCCACGTCTGAGGTCTTTATCGTTTTCATGGAATTGAATCAGCCAGGTCCCCGATGTTACTCGGATTTACTGCATTAATCCAGTACCGATTGCATTAAAAGAAAAAAATCATCACGTAAAATTCACTCCCTATAACTGATTCTTGAAAGTTGAGTGTTATATGGTTGCTTGAATATGTAGTTCACAATGTCGGTGGTTGAGCTGTAGCTCGTAAGGGTAAAATACTCCATGTGTATCACAGAATTCCAAACATCTTATGTATAAACTGCGTACAATTAATTTGAGTGACTTCTAGTGTTGTAAATGTGCACTGAGTCGCTATTTTTTGTGATTATGACATAAAAGGAAATAATAAATATTACTCTAAAATATTTATTACAAATTATTCCTGTCATGTCGATTTCAGTTGTATGAAAACAATTAATAATCAATCTTATTTGGTGTACGATGAAATATTGCCACGGTTGGATTTTGTTTACTTGATCAGTATTATACTTGTTATTATTATTATTATTATTATTATTATTATTATTATTATACATTATGTATAACATTCAACAAAAATATTTTAGATATGTCGTAACTTTGAAGATTATCAAACATAATAAACGTAAAAAGTTTTTATTTTGAAATCTAATACCTCTACTTCGTTTGCGAGTTGATGTTAAATCTCTAAATTAAATTAAATCTCTGATTCATAACATTTACATTCATTAATATTCCGGAGGTGAACATGCAAAATAAACCTAAAATAACGTCTGATCTTGACTGAAGTGTCATCAGAAGGTTGAGAAAGTTTCAAAATAGGAACCCCGATCCCACAACAAGTACCAATCCCAGAAAGTTTTTTTTCGACATCCTTATAGTAATAACGGTATAAAAAGCAGACAAACGTTCCAATATTATATTTCTATGTATTATTATTTTTGCAGTTAGTATAATAATGTTCTAATAATTATTTTTATTAGAATTTTTAGTTGACATCACTTTGTACTAATGTTTGTATGTTTTTTTATCATTACACAGATCCATCCTATTGATGAAAATCCCAAATACAGAATTGAAACTTGAAAAATTATATATTCAATACTTGTCAATTTTAACATATTACATCAATAGAAGAGACATAAATCATAATATCATACAACATCAATAACAATGTACGCCTTCTTTGTACGTGCAGTATAATGGAAGTGCCGCGCCGAGGGCGCCGTGTTCCCAGCCTCCAGCCCTCGCACCGGCGCCTGTGACAGCCCGGGCAACAGGCGCCCCATTTATCGCGCCCTCTATCGCCGGAGCACCCTCTCCGCGCGCCGCAAGCCCATTCAGCGGCGGCGCAGCTCCCGCGGCCGAGCGGTCACGGCGCCGCTCGCACTCTTATTCACGGCAGCTCGTCCGTCGGATGCTCGTCGGATCGCCCGCCCCCATCGCCCCGCAGTCGCCCTTCGAAGGCCCCTCGCGTCCCACGCGCCGTCGCCATTGTGGGCGAGCGCTCAGTCACCCGAACAACATCCGCGCCCGGTGGCCGAGATCGCTAAGGCAGTAGTGTCGTAGTGATCTCGGATCGAAGGGTCGCGGGTTCGAGTCCCGCCTCGGGCATGGTTGTATTTGTGTTCGTCCTTTCACCCCTTATCATCAATCACCATATCGTTTCATCCTCATAGTTACCATACCGTTAACAGCAATAGTGGTCGCTAATGACCTAAGATGTTGATGCGACCTTAAATAACCAATAAAAAAAAAACATCCGCGCAGTGGGTCGCAACCAACATTCAACAACGTTTGGGATTTCCAAGGATTTTAGTTATTCTGTTCTTTTATAGCGACTGAACGCGACAAAAAAGACGAACCGGATATGGTGGCTAAGGGAATCAACAGATGTCGCTGCAGTGCCTCACATGGTGGTGCTGACATATGGTTACGCTCCCCCCTCTGGCAGGGTTTTCGACACTACCTACAAAGCTAGGACGAATTCTGCGGCTGTCTGCAGGAGAATTCTAGCGGACGCTTGCTTTGATCGGTAGTTTTCCGCGTTTTTTCCGATCAACATCGAGCAGAATCCAAACAAACGGGTCATTGATCGTGTGCGATCTTTCCTTTGCCTTCTTTGTCATATTCTCATCCCTTCTTCAAATACTCAATTACATGCGCTGTACTAACTCACGTGTTCAGAGATTTCTCATGAGTTTAGAGCTTGTCTAAGCTGGGGTGGTGCTAGGCTGGGGTAGCGCTGGGGGAGATTGCTGGATGGAGAAAACTAAAAGGCCTGCGTCTATGAAGGCTTTTACAATACGTAATCGGTTAAGAAGAACTAAAAGAAAATACTTGTAATAATATTTATTGCGGATTAGTACTTTTTTTTACAAGAATGTGGCATTATGAAAAGTATTGAACAACATAGGCTTGATACTACAAAGTAATATGAGACTTAGTTGGTCGTCAAACTTTAACCGGACACTTATTTTCTCTTTACGTAATAACGTTAATTACTACAGGCGCTAAAATATAAAATATCATGAACAAGTGATAATAACATCGTTCGACGAAAAAACAAAAAAAACCTGGTTATTTTAAAATACATTCAATCGCAAATGTGTGCCCAATTTATAATAGCCACCTCATGATTTTACCTTACATATTTCTTAATATAAAATATGAATAGTGAGTAGCTATAACACTGTTCTCAGATAAAATAAGTAAACTTTCTACCTAAAAATACTTCTTCGTACTCTCAGTGAAAATAAAGTTACAAATGCTCCAAATATATTCAAAGATGTTGGCGGAAATACACGCTTTAAGAGTCCCCCTTATCGAAAAATTAGTTTTAGAAAACCGTCTGTCTTTCTGTTAGAACGTAAACAACACCAGCGCCTACATCATACACGAATGTTTTCCAATCAGTATATTCTTCGATGGATCCAGCTCAGCTAAAGATTCAGTGAATATGCAACCGATCATTTAATTTTTAATGCTTAATATTACGCTTTAACCAAATTTTCGAGACATTTCTCAAACGGAACCGGGAGCGGTAGCTCAGTGTATCAACTAATGTCACTGCAGCGCCTCTGACCGGGAGGTCCTAGGTTCGAATTCTGACGGCGGCAGGATTTTCGACACTATCTATTCAGCTAGGTCGAATTCAGTCCCTGTCTGGAGGAGATTCAAGCGGCCGGCTGCTCTGATCGGTAGTTTTCCGTGGTTTCTCCGATCAACACTAGGTGAATGCCGGAGCAGTACCCCAACAAACGGCCCACGGACAGCGGGCGATCTTTCCTTCCTCTTCTTTGTCTTATCCTCTTCCCTTACAAACACACACACTAACATGCACTACACTACCACATAATCCAGGAGACCGGTCGGGAGCTTAGAGCTTGTCCCGGTTGGGGCGGTGCCCCGCTGGTGGGAAAGTCCTGGTTAGGGGGAAACCCCGCCAGCCGACGGTAGGTAGGCGCCGGATCACCCATCCAGCGGGGATGGGAAGATCACTGCCATCTCCCAAGGGAAAACATACACTACACTTACGGGACTAATGACCTAAGCTGTTGACGAGCCGGAACCAACCAACCAACTCAAAAGGCCTCCAAATTTGTATTCTTCCCTCTGCGTGTTTCGGGCCCAGCGTGTGGCGCTGAGGGGCGGTCATGTGACGGGGACAAATGACTGCGGGCGACGCGCTGAGAAGGCGCGCCGTGCATGGGACGCGGGTCGGACGAATGGTGGATGTGCGGGCTCGTTGGAAAACAGGTCGGCGCTGAGGCATCGTGGTCGCTGTACACGCGCAAGAAATGGACCCGTCGAGACTCAACGGGGATCCAGGATGGAGAGCAAGCATTCAAAGTCGGCGGGACTGGGTTTTTCTACATCTCTGATGTAGGCTCTCTCACCAAGATCTCTACAACTGTTAGAGTTACAAGCTGAATCACTGCGGTTTAAAACTTACCCAGATATCAAGCCTTTCTTGTGAATGCAAATGTCAGTTCATACAAAAGAATGTGCAATAATCGATATCTTTAAAGCGAATGTCCTCAGTTTCTGAGTAATTGAAAACTGCTTGTATACTTTTTGTCAAGAACTTCCAATCGAGATCAATAACGTGGTATTATTTTCTCTCCTTAATTCGGGAAGAGCCGACCTGGATGGCCGAGGTGGCTAAGAGCGAGTACCGACTCAGCGCTTCGGTCCGAAGGGTCGCGGGTTCGAGTCCTGCCTTGGGCATGGCTGTTTGTCCTTTGACTTTGTGTGTGTTGTCGCGGAGGGCCTCGCGTTCTGCTGACCCCAGATCAGAGGAGCCCGCAAGAGTTTGTCTAGTATATGATCGAATATGCGTCCCTTCGGGACGTAAAGGGCAACCAGATGTCGGCTGGATAAAAGCCCTAGGGAAAAAAATCGGGAAGAATGTGATTGTAAAAACATTTTCAAGACTTCTCAAGGTGTATTTACGATCTAAACTGTTTATTTTGGTTGATTGTAATTATTTGCCAACTAAGAACCACCCACCAGCGTCACTATCACCCTCCAGCGGGACACCGCCGCAGCCGGTACTAAGACCCCGATCGGTCTCCCGGCATATGTGGTAATGTAGTGCATGTTAGTGTAAGCGTGTGTGTAAGGGGATAGGACAAGGAAGAGGAAGGCAAGATCGCGCGCGGTTCGTGGCCAGTTTGTTAGGGTACTGCTTCGGCATTCGCGTGGTGTTGATCGGAGAAACCACGGAAAACTACCGATCAGAGCAGCCCCGGCCGCTTGAATTCTCCTCCAGACAGCGACTGAATTCGACCTGGCTCACAATCTAGTGTCGAAAATCCTACCGCCGTCGGAACTCGAATCTAGGACCTCCTGGTCAGAGGCACTGCTGTTACATCAGCTGATGCACTGAGCCACCGCTCCCGGGCGAAATAAATGACAAGAAAATAATTTTGTCTTCTTAATTCCACCTTAAATAGGAGAGAAACTGAAAAAATCGTTTTCAAAATGTCGAACAAAAAACACTTCCCTCAATTTACGTTTTGGTGGTGCCACGAAATTTGCGTCTAAATTGGGTTGGGAAATTAGTTTGCGTAAGGTGATTGTTTGCGGTTGCTGATCTGTGAACAAAGTGGATGAAGAACATGCGATTTTCTTTTTAGCACCGCAGTGCACAACTGTATACACACTTTCAAAAATACTCAGACCTCTTCCGTGAACAAGAACTCCATTAAAACTTTGCCAAACACTTCAATCTGCTACTAAGGAAAAATGGAGCATTGAGAATCATGTTTTATTGAGAAAATATATTGAGAAGTGAAATGAATAAAGAAATACAAAGAAAACGGAAACCAATAAAATTAATTTTTCATTTCATTTTCTGAGAACATTCTTTTAAGAAGGAAAATGACCATTTGTTTTTGTATACTCATGAAAGCGTATTCTTCACGCAGTTAAAAGCATTTTTATTCCATAAAATGTAATCCAACTTCACTTCCAACCAATCCCCGAGTTTACATCACCTATTCTTTCCATTTTAACCACAGACATACGAGTATAACAGCTAAGCATGGTTTGAAAAAAAGTTTCGAGCCACTGCAAGTATTGACTACGCCCTTTGTCAGGAGCGTACAATGTTCTAGCGATCTCTGCTAAATCAACATCTAACATTCAAGAAATCCAAAACCTACATATCTCTCTTTTAAGATGTTCATGTATACGGATGATATTAAATTCGCAAACAAGTGTTTCATTTGAATTATTACATTGTAATTTTTGGTAATATTTCTAGGTAAACATTTTCAGTTTAGACAAACGTTGAAAAATAATTTAATCTTTGGTACCATAAATAAGTTTGGGAAACGAAACAACGATCAACTCTTTTAGATAACGAGTAAAATGAAAATTTTCGAATATGAACGAAATGAATGAAGTGAAGTCTGATTCGAAAGTGTTAAGTTTAGTCGTTTACATATTTGAACATCATGAAATTGTTACAAAGCGTCATGCAGATGAATGACTTTTTTACTTAAATATTGTTGACATTCTTTTTGCATTCCCATTAACGTGTATCGCTCGTAATTGCCTATGTGCTTGTTGTGATTATCAATTTACGGAGAAACATTTTTCTTCAAATACTGCTTTAAACAGAATAACTCTACGTAAGTAACTACGTCATGTTTTCATTGAAGCCACAGAGGAAGATTAAATATTTGATTTAAACCTATCATTCAAAGTTCTTTGCGACCATTGTTATGTTTATACAACACACTGATGTGAAAACAAAAAACAAAAAATAAGTTAACCTGTTCAAACTCTTCTCCTCAATCTCCTGTTTGACGTAAATCTAATGATTTTTCTCTTCTATCGTACGTCGATCCATCAAATAATGTGACAGGGTCAGAACAGCTGCCGGCAATACTGCATGTCGCCGAATGGACGAATAACACGTAATGAAGGAAAATTACAAAAAAGAGGTGGGATATGATGGAACGAAGGAGTATCAGAATTAATCCAAAAGCCATCAGGGCATACGAATACATAAATAGGAGATACGAAATGGTTATTAGACATGTAGTACTCAGAAGGGGAAAATGTAGTTCATCGTAAAAGAGAAAATACAGCATTTGTAAGTTTTTCTAGATCAAAGAAGCGTATATGGGTGTATCTAATTCAGTAATATGGACAATAATTGAAGTTTGCATACAAAGCCGTCTTCTATTGGGATATACCTTCTAGAAACAGTGACACTGATGTAATACCATATTTGTAACCAATTTAAACACTATTTTCAGCAACAATGCATCAGATGGCGTCGCATCCTGCAGACAATATGAAACCAAAGAGATGAATTTATATCTGATGCAAAGAGAAAGAGATGATTCAATGGGGCAAATAGGCACAGAAAGTGAGTGATTGGTTAAATGGTACTGATCGACTTCAATATTTGTATTAAACAATTATACGTTTACGTTACAAACATTACACAAAATCCACACATTACTGCACAAAATGTGTATCGTTTGGGATCTTCATAGAAGAAAAAAAAACCATTTCACGTACCATTTCATTGAAGATTAATAAAATAGTCTGTAAAGGCTAAAAATGTACACATACGTAGTAATACCTATATTACGAAGTGAAAAGGTTAGTGACAGATGAAAACAAACCACCTTATGGTAAACAGAGAGAACAATAATTTCAGTGTTAATTCCACTTCTTTCCTGACGTCAAGGCTGCCTTTAGTCACCTCACCGAAACTAATGAGATTTATTGCGAAGCAAAGGAAAGAGTTAATCTCAATTGAGGAATGGACTTCGAAAAAGCCTGAGTGACGAAGAGTACAAAGAAATACACTAATATTTACATCTCATAACAGGCGAGCGACGCAAACAAAACCATCTACTATCGGAAAATGAAGGAATAATTTTCAGCATTAATTCCAATAACAACTTGTTCAAATCATCGCCTCGTGCAGTAAACACATCCAAATCTAAGAATTTTTATGACTTTTTTACGATACAATTCATTGATTTGTTAGTGATTCCGCGCTCATCAAATGGTAAGTCATTACGTTGTCTCGTACGTTGGTTGGTTGGTTAGTGATTCCGGGGGCGTCAACAGCATAAGTCATTAGTACCGTACGTGTAGTGCATGTTTTCCTCTCAGGTGATGGCGGTGAACTTCCCCGATGAATGGCGAGATCCGGCGCCGACCTACCGCCGGCTAGTGGGGTTTCCCCCTAACCAGGACTCTCCCACCAGCGGAACACCGCTCCAGCCGGGACAAGCTCTAAGCTCCCGACCGGTCTCCCGGAATATAAGAGTAGTGTAGTGCATGTTAATGTAAGTGTGTGTGTGTGTGTGTGTGAGAGAGAGAGAGAGAGGGAAGAGGATAGGAAGAGGAAGGAAAGATCGCGCGCTGTCTGGGGTCCGGTTGTTAGGGTACTGCTCCCGCATTTGCCCGGCGTTGATCGGTGAAACCACAGAAAACTACCGATCTGCGCAGCTGACCGCTAGAATTCTCCTCCATATAGTGACAGAATTCGACCTAGCTGAAAAGCTAGTGTGAAAAATCCTGCCACCGTCAGGACTCGAACCTAGGACCTCCAGGCCAGAGTCACTGCAGTGACATCAGTTGATGCACTGATCTACCGCTCCTGGTTCCCGTAATGTAGTGCATGTTTTTGTTCGTGAGATGGCGGTGATCTTCCCCCGATAGAGGGTAAGTCCAGCGTCGACCAACCGTGGGCTAATGGGGTTTTCCCTAACCAGCTATCTCCCACCAACTGCGTTGCTCCAGCTGGGACAAGCTCTAAGCTCCTGACCTCTCTCCCGACATGTCTGGTAGTGCATGTATGTATGTATTTAAGTAAGGGATTAGATAGGACAAGGAATGGAAAGAAAAGATCGCGCGTGGTCTGTGGTCCGTTTGTTAGGATACTGCTACGGCATTCACCATGCATCGATGGGAGAAACCACCGAAAAACTATACAACAGAGCAACCTGTCACTGGATTTTTCTCCTCCAAACAGCGACAGAACTCAACGTAACTGTCTTAACAGTCTCCCAAAATGCCACTATTGGGACTTGTAGCTAGGACACCCCGGTCAGAGGCACTGCAGTGACATTTGTTGATGTCCTGAGCCACCTTTCTCAGTTTAAGATAGAAGCTATAGGTGTTTATAAGAGACGACTGGGCACAAAAGGCGACTGGCTGGCCGGGGCCAACTGACAGCCTTTCCATTAATTGCGGGCGAGGGCGGGAAGGGGAGGGGATGGGATGGGATGGGCGGGGAAGGAGGCGGCGCGCCGCCAAGGGCGGGTGGACCACGAGGCCATCCAATAAAGCATCTCGTGGGCGTGGCCAGGCGTCGAGGCCAGTCGTCCGTCGCAGCGCCGCAAACAACGCGGCCCCCCGCCCGCCGCGCCGCCCAGCAGACCGCGCTCAATGCATTGGAGGGCGAGGCGGCCGCGCCCACCCACTCACACGACGTGCTCGCCGCGTCTTCTCTGTCCGGTCGAATCCACTCGGCTGTCGACTCAACCCTCCCCAAGGACGCTGCGGCACGCCCTCGCGGATGTTGCAAAGAAGGAACGATATGAAATGTCGTACACGAAGAGTACTCCGCGATTCTCCACATTGGACTTAACGTATTAGCCGGGTGCGATTGCTCGACGGAAACTCTCTTGCCCATGCAGTATTGGTGACCGGAAGTTCTTAGCGTTAGAGACTCGGCGGTGGTGAGTGTTCGACATAAACTACATAACACGATCAAATTGAACATCTGTATGGGGGGAAATTCTAGCGGACGGCTGATCCGATAGGTAATTTTTCCTGTTTGTTTAGTACTTCAGCTTTGTTTAGTACTACAACTACTTCAGCCGTTGTAGTGTCCGACTGCTTTGATCGGTGGTTTTCCTTTGTTTCTCCGGTAAGGCGAATGCAGAAGCAATACCCTCGCGAACGGGCCACTGATCACGGGCGATCTTTCTTCCTCGTCCTTTCTGCACGTCTCCCCTGTATGTTTACATGCAGGGAGGTGGAAGTATTCCTTCTTCACTAAAACGTGAGATTCAGCGCTGACCTACAAGTCGGCTTGTGGTGTACTCCATCTAGGTACCGCAGCCAGCGGGATACTGCCCCTGCCGGCACAAACTCTAAGCTCCTGACTAGTCTCTCGGTATATGTGGCTGAGTATTGTGCATGTACGTGTGTGTTTGTGGGGGAGGTTTCGGGTGAGAATAAGGGAAAGGGGAGAGGAAGGAAAGATAGTGCAGTCTGTGGCCTGTTTGTTTGGATACTGCTCCGGTATGCGTTTGGTGCTGATCGGAGAAACAACGAAAAACTACCGATTGTCCACTACAACGGCTGAAGGCGACCTAGCTATCCAGCAACTGTTCAATATCCTGCCATCGGTCTGCCACCCGGTGAGAAGCACTGCAGTGACGTCACTTGATGCTCTCGAGCTGCCTCCTCTAAGACGGTGCCATGCTGGAGGAGATATCCGACAAGTAGACTTGTAAGTCAGGTTTCACATTCTAGCAGAGGAGTATCACTTCCACTTCCCGAGATGTAACATGCATTATACTTACGCGACAAATGACCTAAGTATTTGACGCGCCGGGTATCCAAAATTCTCATTGACTACGTAATCTCTTCAATGCTTTGGCAGGCTCAAGTCATTCTAAATTTTTGGGTATAGCCTATAGGGGAAATGAGCTGGAACTCGCAGCATGATCATGAGAATTGGTGTGGAGACAGGATGTGGAAGAAAGAATCGCGTACCGTTTACTGTTTTGTAAGGTAGTACTGTTCCAGCATCTCCTGTATTTAATCAAAGAAAATCACCAAAATTAGCTATCAAAAAGCTGACCTCTAAATTTCACATCAGGAAAAGGCATTGATACTAAGCTACTTACAAGTATATGATGTTTAAAATACTCTCCACCGGTATTCAAACATATGCCATCTAGGTATACAATGTGCAGCGTCAGGTAAGAACTTGCTAGTATACACGCAGCCAGTTTTGTTACCTAAATTTTATTTTATATAAGAATTTTTGATTAATCTGTGGACGTCAGCAGAACAAATAAGCCCTTTTCAGAAGCGAATAGCCTTACAGAGTTTTATAAATGATTATGAATGATTGTTTTCTTACAAGAAAATGCCATTAATCTCGTATGACAAAAATTGGTGACAAAATGCTCCAAATATTATTCCTGGCACTATTTCATGTTGAAAGTTCTTGGAACAGGAAATATATTATTTGAAATTGACGACTACTTTCAACACGTAATGACTCAAAACGTCGTTCATATTTATGACCTTTCCTTCAAACGATGTTGCATATATCAAAAACTAAATTTGTGAAACAGGGAAAACACAGTCCTTCCATTATGGTGCAATCGATGAAGTCGAAAAAAACACAAGAAAAATGCACGAAGTTGAGTAGTTACCTCCCCATCCAGGAGGTAGCTACAACCCAATAATGTCAGATTCTTCTTAATACACTTTTCAGAATCTCAATTTAACATGATGTATTTGCATGTTCGGGAGAGACAGTTAATACGGTTTCATTTTGTTACTCCATGAGAGAAGACGCAAAAAATACACAAATTCTGTACACATGATTGACTAAATGGAAAGTTTCTGTTAATCGTTAATGATTGGGTTATCGTTCAGGAAATGAAAACTAACGAAAATGTATAGCTATCAATTCCTTTAATAAGAGATAAAGCACCCAAAAGCTTTAAATTTTTAGATACCTTCGGAAATTAATAAGGAAGCTTTAACATGATATACAGAGAAGATTTTTACAGTAATTTTAATTTTCTCACTCTTCGAAATACGCTTTATTAGTCACCTTATACTTGAATACCTGCTTTCTTTTCATTCTCGTTTTATTTAACTGTTTTCTTTAATTTATATATTTGAATGCTATCAGCAAAATTTTCGATATTAACTATACCACAAACATTAATCAATTATAATGCTCGCATTCTGTAGACATTAATCGTTCCTCGTTAATCCCTTATAAAACAAATGTCTTGATCTAAGAAGATTATTTTTATCCATTTTTTGTTTCACACTTCGCCTCGCAACTTAAGAGATAATAAACGTAAATTGGGTTTTTCGTAAAATCTCATATCTTTGTGTTGTTCTCTAAAGCACACAATGTATCATAGATTAAAAGTTCACTACGTAGGTTATTAAAAGCAGACATTTACTTGCAATAAAAGCATCGTATTCACATCAATGGATCTTTTATCACCCATCAGTTCTTAAACGCATGTGAGAAGGAAAGATACCAATGATTGTTCATCAGCAGTAAAATACAGCGTCCGAAATACTGCTTCGTTGCATCATTGCACTTTAGTAGATATTGGCGTTTCGGGGCTGCGCAGATAGTTGGGAAGTTCGCAGCGCCACTGTGGAAGAAGATAGCGTCGTCCAATATCCACTTTTCCCCGCAGCCTCGACACAATACTGCCTTCGCTTTCTCTGACATTCGTATTGTCCAACGCTCCCTTTTTATCATGGTTTTCATTTCTCGTGGCATTCATTTATCATTTCGTTCATTTTCTGGCACTTCTCGTATACTCTCTTTGGATTCACATACTTTCTTTCATGTTATTTACTAACATTTGCAATTTCATCTTGTTTTCTTCAACGTATCGTCGTGGTAACCGCAATAGGTCAAGCGAAGATTTCAAGAGAAACTAAGATTTCAAGAATTCTCTACCTTGACTTTAGCTTTCTGTCTTTTAGTCTAGCTTTCTAGGTTTCTGTCTTTTAGTCTTGACATTAGCTTTCAAAAATATGATCATCATGATTCACAATTTTTTCATTAGTCTGTTGTATTTCGACATCTACTGCAACTGCTTCAGTTCTTTAGATTGATCAAAATGGTGTAATGAATATAAAAGTGAATTTTTTTGACATGCGACCAATTGCGGTCACCCCGATGAAATTTTGTTCCTTTTTCTGAGTCTTATTTTACATTTTTACAGCATCCTCGTTCTTTATTTTCCAAGATAATGATTACAATTCAATTACAGAAATATTAGCATTAGTATAATTATTATCTTACGAGTTAGGTCGAATTCAGTCGCTGTCTGGAGGAGAATTCTTGCTGTCGGCTGCTCTGATCGGTAGTGTTCTGTGGTTTCTGCGATCAACACCAGGCGAGTGCCGAAGAAATACCCTAACTAGTGGGCCATGGTCCGCGCGCGATCTTTCCTTCCTCTTCCTTATCCTATCCTCACACACTTACACTAAAATACACTACACTTCCACACATGCCGGGAGACGAGTCGAGGACTCAGAAATTGTCCATGCTGGAGCGGTAGCCGTTGGTGGGAGTTACCTGGTTGGGGGAAACCCCGCTAGACGACGATAGGTCGGCGCCATCCAGCCATCCAATGGCGAAAGACCACCTCCCTATGAAAAAGGGTACTACACTTACGAGACTAATGTTCTCGATAGTTGACGCGCCTGGAACCACTAACAATCACGCATTCTTTATTATTAGATCCTTTGTTTTCTTTGTCCATTTATTTATTTTCATTATTCTTTCTTAGTTTACTTGCTTTTATTTCATTGTTTAAAACTGAATTATTTCTTTATCGTGTTCTGCTATGTCCTGTCAGTCAATCGCCTCCTCCAACGACCCTTATCGATTGGATGACTGACGGGACGTGGGCAGTGACTGGGCACTCAGTGAGTGGCGACGGGACGAGGTAGACGAAACGGTGGCTAGGGTGGAGCGAGTCGTTGTGGTGTGGAGTGGGGCGAAGCGGGGTGCAGCGGTGCAGAGTGGGGGGGGCGGACTGTAACAGGAGGCGGAACAGGACTGCGAGGGGAGGCAGGTCGAAAAGAGGAGAAAGGAGTGGAGCAGGGCGAGAAGGGAAGGAACGAGGTGGGAGGGGTGGAGGCACAGCTGGAAGGAGAGACAGAACGGGGGGCCGGAGCGGGGGCGGGCGAAGCGGGGCGAACGGGAGCGGAGCGGGGCGGAGCAGGGCGGAGCGGGGGGGGGGGGGGGGGGGGGGGGGGGGGGGGGGGGGGGGGGGGGGGGGGGGGGGGCGGGGGGGGGGGGGGGGGAGCGGGGGGGAGCGGGGCGGAGCGGGGCGGAGCGGGGCGGAGCGGGGCGGAGCGGGGCGGAGCGGGGCGGAGCGGGGCGGAGCGGGGCGGAGCGGGGCGGAACCTGGCGGGAGGAACGGGGCGTTAAGGGGTGCGGCGGGCCAGAGACCTCAAGCGCACTCCCAGGGGGCCCCGAGCAGGGCCTTTGAAAGGACACATCTCCAAATTGGAGAGGGTCGGCGGGTGGGGATTGTAAGCAACGGCTTACTTACGATTGATTCGGTTTTCTTCTCACTCCTGGGATTACAAGAGATGAGTTGTGTTGTTGTCATTATTAATAAGAATGCACAGTCAAGTCAATTAAATGTTAGTTTGGGGAATTGATTCACGGATGAATAGGATACTTTAAATGGATGGTCGATGGATACACAGCACAAAATAAAATATCATCAAAAGATAAAACTCAAACGTATTTGTTATTATACAAATGGGAGTCTATGCTACTCTACTAATATACGGATTCTGATGAAAAGAATTGTATTACAAATGAAAGATTAAACTGGAATTAAAATTGGAATGTCGTACGTAGGATAGTGTATTAACTTGGAATGGTATGGTATTTAGTTAATAGTTCTATACGATATTTTAAATATAATATATTACATATTTATATCTTCTAATCTGTAATTAGTTACAATTGCTTTCAATAGACATCCGAACGCACAAATGTCTCGAAACCTTACATATTGGCGCAATGTGGCGCTCAGTGAATACAAAATCCTTTGAGCAATCTACTTCGACATGTATTTAATAATTCATAAATCAAACTGTACACACTGTCCCATTATTATGCACACAGCTAGAAAACACGTTGCGATGTTCATAAACCACGAATCCTCTCTAGTGACAGTTGCGAGCGCGCGTTCTCGCGCCGGCTGACCGCTGCCCCCTCGCCGCACGGACGCGGGCGATCGGAGGGAAGGGGAGGGGTCACGCAGGAAGCAGCCAGGCGGACTAACGATATCACAGGACGAGACGAAACAGGAAGGAGCGAGGCAGGGGGATGCGAAGGGGCGGGTCGGCAGGTGGAATGCGCCCGGACCAGAGCAGGCGAAGGGAGGCGAGGTGGGTCAGGGTAGGAGGAGATGGGACGACGGGACGGGGCGTGGCGAGATGGTATGAGGCGAAGGTCGCATGGTTTTGATTGTTAGTGATTCCGGGCGCGTCAACTACTTTGGCCATTAATACTGTAAGTGTAGTGCAAGATTTTTCACCGGGAAGTGGCAGTGGTCTTGCCACATTGTATGGCGAGATCCGGTGCCGACTAGCGGGGTTTTTCGTAACCAGGTATCTCTTACCATCGGAGCACCGCCCCAATCGGGACAAGTTCTAAGACCTGACAGGTCTCCCGGCAGGTGTGGTAGTGTAGTGTATGTTAGTGTAAGTGTGTGTGTGTGTGTGTGTAAGGGGAGAGGATAGGACAAGGAATAGGAAGGAAAGATCGCGCGCGGTCCGTGGCCCGTTTGTTAGGGTACTGCTCCGGCATTCGCTTGGTGATGATCGGAGAAACCACGGAAAACTACTGATAGGAGCACCCGGCCGCTAGAATTCTCCTCCAGACAGCGACTGAATTCGACCTAACTAGAATTCTACTAATGCTAATAATACTGAATTCGACCTAGCTCACAAGCTAGTGTGGAAAATCCTGCCGCCGTCGGAACTCGAACCTAGGACCTCCTGGTCAGAGGTACTGCAGTGACATTAGTTGATGCACTGAGCCACTGCCTGTGGTGGGAGGGTCTGGCGGAGCGAGGTGTGGCAGGATAGGACGGGGTGGGGTGGGGAGTGGTGGGATGAGCGTTATGGATAGGTGTGGGGCGGTGAGTGGCGGGGTGGGATGCGATGTGATGGTTTAGGTGGCGCGAGATGGGGAATAACGAGATGAGATGGGTGGGTAATCCTGGCCGGGATAAGGTGGCAGGGGGTGAGGTGAAACGAGGAGAGTCGGAATGGGATGGGGCGGAGTGGGGCGGGATAGTGTATGCCAAGGCGAGGCGCGTTGGAACCGGATGGGGTGAGGAAGGGGAAGGAGGAGCGGGGAGCGAGGTAGGGGAATGGAGGGACGGATAGATTGGAATGGGACGGGATGGAGGGGTGGGGCGGTGAGGGGCGGGGTGAGGCGAAATGGCGAGGGACGGAGTGGAGCGAAGTGGAAAGGGTTGCCTGGGGTAGGACACACAGGAAGAGATCGGAGAGGAAGAGGAGAGGCGGGCAGGATGAGACGAGGAGAGGCGAAATTGAATGGGACGGAATAGATCGTGCTGGGGCTAGGTGCGTTGGAACCGGGACCGGGAGCGGTAGCTCAGTGCATCAACTGATGCCACTGCAGCGCCTCTGACCGGGAGGTCCTAGGTTCGAGTCCTGACGGCGGCAGGATTTTCGACACTAGCTTTTCCGCTAGGTCGAATTCAGTCGCTGTCTGGAGGAGAATTCTAGCGGCCGGCTGCTCTGATCGGTAGTTTTCCGTGGTTTCTCCGATCAACACCAGGCGAATGCCGGAGCAGTACCCTAACAAACGGGCCACGGACCGCGCGCGATCTGTCCTTCCCCTTCCTTGTCCTATCTTCTCCCCTTACACACGCATTTACACTAACATGCACTACACTACCACATATTCCGGGAGACCGGCCGGGAGCTTGTCCCGGCTGGGGCGGTGCCCCGTGGTGGGAGAGTCCTGGTTAGGGGGAAACCCCGAGAAGAGCGAGGATGAGCGGGGAGCGAGGTGGGTGGGAGTGGGCGGGGCGGTGGTGCGGGCGGCCGGGAGCAGCTGCGCTGGGAGCGGGAAGCGAGGGGCGGCGGCGCAATACGGCACGGAGGCCGTGCGGTCGGAGCGGTCGCCGCCCCGACTGTCCCCCGGGGCCGCCGCGCCGGTCGCTGCGGCGAGCATCGGCTGCCGACGAGCGGCAGGGCGACGCCGATCGAAAAGCGGACAAAGGGAAGGGCAGAAAGCGACGTCTGCAATTGTGAACAGACCAAAAGTTTGGACTTCATGAATCGGTAACTAGGATCTTTCATCCTCTGAAATTCAACAGAAAATCGGAGAAATATTACCAAACACCTTGTCATATTGTGTGGTGTGTGTGTGTGTGTGTGTGTGTGTATTTGGCATTTTGTGTTCGGATTAAGGGCTGCGGGGCGCTCATTTTATTTTATCCACGCCCGAGGGTAGGAAGACAATCACAAGCAAGACGTATTTTCATCACCTTTCCTACGCTTATAGAGCTTTCTTTCGTCACACAGTTGTATTACTGAGGCCATTTGTATTAGAGAGGTGCCGCTTCATTTTGACCGACAGGTCTTAGAGTTCAAGTCCCGACGGTGGCAGGATTTTTGACATTATCTAGATAGCTAGATCAAGTGCAGCCGCTGCAGTCTGGGGAATTCTAGCTGCCGGCTGCTCTAATTGGTAGTTTTCCGTGGTTTCTACGATCAACACCAGACAAATGCCGGAGTAGTACCTTACCAAACGAGCCAAAAATCGCGCGCGATCTTTCCTTCCCATTCCTTGTCCCTCACCCCTTACACGCACTTTCGCTTACATGCACCCTACTACCAAACATGCCGGGAGATTAGTCGAGAGCTTAGAGCTTGTCCCGGGGAGGAGCCCCACTTGTGGGAGATACCTGGTCGGGGAAAACACTACACGCCTACGTGTAGTTCGGCGCCGGATCTCGTCAGCCGGCTAGGGAAGCTATTCACTGTTAACTCCCAGGAAAAAGCATGTTCTACACTTACGGAGCTAAAGACGTTAGCGGTTGACGCGCCCGGAATCTCTAATCAATGAGCCAATCAATCGAGGTGGAGTGAGGTATCGTGGAGGGGGAGGGGCAGCAGGGTAACGATGGCGGGGCGCAGGACGTCAAAGGCGCCAACGCCAGCAGTGGCGGTCGCGGGGAGGGGGAGGGGGGAGCGTGTGCTCAGCGGAGGAGGCGACGTGGCAATTTGTGGTCGCAACCCGTGCAGGCGCTGCGAACGCCCGAGGAGGGCGGCGAGCGGGCAGCAATCGATGGCGGCCCATGTGGCCGCCGAGTGCCCATGCTCGCGTGGGCGCGCAGGTGATGCAGGGCGGGAAGATCCGCTCGGAGGCCGCATCGTCTCAGACAGGCCCATCCTTGCCCATGCGAAATATTTTCAGGAATACGGTCAGGATTCATATGGTCAGGACAGTGTTGTTGTTTTTATTTTGACATTTATTGATCAAACTTCGTTAACCAACGTTTCGAGGCCTCTTCCAGGCTCATATTCTAGGTTTACTTAATCATGTGTACATCATAATCAATCATTATAATTGTCCCCGAAAAGATAGACAGTGCGAACTATTTTGTGGTACATTATAATGTTTGATTATGATTTACGTATGATTAAGTAAAACCTAAAAATGAGACCGGAACAGGTCTGGAAAAGTTGGTTAACCAAATTGTATCAATAAATATGATAATAAAAGAAACAACACTGTCTAAAAGTAAATCCTGGTCCGTACTCTAGAAAATGTAAGTAAATCAGGCAGTCTAGGAAACTACTTTGTAAAATATTCTTCAGATATGTATACTATGGGTATATTATTATTTCTTAGAATATGACCTGTGTACCCGTCGCCTTTTGCTAACTAACGGCTCAGTCCATTTCATAACCAATAAGTAATTATAGTTTAATACGTAATAAGTGGCGAGGGGAATGAGGCTATTATCGAACCCCTTTTCTTTTATTGAAACTATCAACTATGAAGAAAGTTTAAATTGATCCTAGGAGTCGATACTAATCACTTTTGTAATTACTGATATAAATTGCTACTTCTCTGGGCGTTTTAGGACAAATTTTCATTTTATTGATGGACAAGTCCAATAGTTACTCCCATTACACGTGTGCTTATTAATAATCGGCAAAAAATATTATTGAAATTTTCATTTAAGGATAAATCTATGTTCATTTCTCAAAATTATTAACTGTTGGCTATTCTACAGACTATTTCCAACACCTGCTTAACAATCACGTCTCACAATATCATTTGCGGGCTTCTCTGCATAGAGCTAAAACGTCTGGGGAAAAACATTTCAGATATTTCAGAATTTTTTCATAATTGTATGCCACAGCTTACACAACTCTTTTAATCGGGATAATGTTTACGATAATTTACGTATGATGCTCACATTATTCATTACAATACTTTGTCTGGTGTAATGTGATCCTGTATGTGTAAATATTGGTGAGAATATATTTGAGAAACATTTCAAATACATATTAGCAAGCAGGCATACCAACAGTTACATTTTCAAAATACTTCCAATAATCACTGTTAATTTACAAAACTTTTCAGCAATTTTTGCTCCAATATTTTCATAACAACGTCCTGTCTTATGTTTTTTGCTCAAGGTCTCTTATTATTTGCAGATAATAATGACGGAGGAGAAAGATAAAAAATAAATACTCTGAAATGACAGCCTGCTCGCTGAGTCTGAGAGAGATTTAATTCTACCAATGGACAATCTGGGTGCTTCGAAAGATCTAATTTGTCGACTTATATCGTGAATCCAGCCTTTCCGTGCTCCGTCACGTTCCAAATAATTCCAATTTTCCATCTCTGGCTCAGACGGGCATTCTCCTTTTAACCCTTAGTTACGTCACCCGCTCCTAAGGAAGTTTCAGTTTCAAATTGCTGCGATAACTTTGTAATGACTCTCTCGGGCAATCTTCATATAGTTTCTGGTGGTTCATTTTCTGAAGGAATACAAACTATAAATAACACACTGTAATAACACGTTATGTTATCGGTAGTCTTCAACACGTTAACAAGCTTTTTGTAATATACTTCGATATAAGCTGAGAAAAGCAATATAAGAGAGAAAGAGAGAGAACTCTCACAAATGCTGCACGATAAATAACATGCAAATGTTAATTTAGTTTAAGGAGTACAATAACGTTTCTGAAACGGTTTACGTAAAACGGAGCTATCTACTTCTAATCCGGAAGTAACTTTTTATTTATAAAACAGTTTTAAATTTTAATCCTTAAAGTGGACAATTCTTAGATTCATTGGAATATGAAAACAACTGAATGATTTTCACCATTATTATTATTATTATTATTATTATTATTATTATTTTATATTATTATTATACTAATATTATATTATTATATATTTCGTTTACTTCGATAAACAAATTTATTGATATTGTTATTTAAAATTACAAAGTAATGTGAAGTTTTTCATTACGATATTTTTGAAAGAAATGAAGGGTTTAAACACCTATTGATTTCAGAAACACACGAAAGAGTAACATTGGGCTTTTTATCTACCAAATTATATTTTTAAAAAACTAAATAGAAAACAGGATATTGCCGCCTTCTCAGAAATTACCGTAAGGTAGAACTGGCAGATTTGGAATACACAGCAGGCTCATTATCACATTACTAGCTTACGCTATAAACGTCACGCCTTCACTGGATGTTACAAATGGTTGTAAGGAAAGAGAATGGTTCCAATGAGAGTGTAAAATACAGATATTGAAAGAGCAATACATTTCAATGAAATGGCAAAAAAAGATATTTTAAACTAGACGTTTATGTAATGTTATGACAGACAAAAACATTAGGATAGTATAGTAGCTTCATCAAAGAAAAGTCTCTCGGGATAACGAGACTACTAAGACTTGAAGGGAAGGAATGAAAGTAAATTTTAGCTTAGTTATTTCCTTCTTTCCATTTTTAAGGGTGACAAAGATAACACATTACTGGGAAATCTAATTTGACAACTTTGGAGGGTACAAATTCTATAGAATATTCGACATTTCTGTAAAAAAATTAGAATTTAGAAATGATACGGGCGGTATTCAGTTTGAAAATGAAACATTCGATAGCATTGCCTATTCCTAAAGAAAGAAGAAGAAGTACCTACCAAAGTATATCTATTCTGAAGAAGACGTGGAATTATAATTGAATAGCCCTTGACTAAGGGAGATTATATATGATTGTAAAATAACTTTATAACAACCTTTTTAATCTCAAATTGGGACCAATCGATTACCAATTTGTGAATTCGGCCAACAAAATTGGAAGAAAGCACATTGAAATTGCAAAAAGAGAAGAAGACGTAAGAGAAGGCAATGAAGAAGAAAGAAAAAGAAGATGGGAAGACAATAAAGGAGAATGAAAAGAAGAGTTGCAAAAAATAATAAAGGCAAGAAGAGAAAGTAGGTGGAAGAAATGGAGGCGAGTGAAAAGGAAGATGAGAATTTCAAGAAGATCAATAGTTCAAAATGGAGAGAAGATTGATGAATAAATGAAACAGAAGGAGGGAGGAAGGGAAAAATAGAATTTTCTTTGGATTATGTAGTTTTGAGTAATCAATTAATGTTCGAAAGTGTTGAAAATACATATTTTTCTTCCTTTTAAATTACTTCTTTGCTTTTAAATTAACCAACTGCCGGCTGTTTATGCATTTCCTTATTTACTCTTTGATTACAAAAAACATGACATTTTTAGTTGACGGAATAACTTCAAGCTTTCCTTTCATTCTAGTACTTGACAGCTGTCGCAGTATCCCGTTCTTTTGACACCTATTGTAAGCTTCCTAGACTACAGAAAGACAGCCCAAATCCCGGATCAGAAGAGGAATGGGCACCAAATAGGGAGGGAAAAATCATTCGCGGTCCGTAGCCCGTTGCTCCAGATAACGCTATACTACTCGTCTCCGCCGGAAAAGAACCGAAGGAGATGGGCTTGAGAGAACAGAGGAAGTCTTTGTCAAGCAGTGTAATGACGGGTATGGAGCTGAAAAATCCACTACTGTCCGACCTGAAATCTAGAACTCTCATCTCAACAAAGTGGAATCGCTACCACACAAGACAAGATGACGTGGCACAGGTAATCAACTCATGTCGCTGCAATGCCTTTACCCTGAGTTTCCAGGGTTTGAGTCTCGACAGCGGCAGTATTTTCCTCACTAACTAGATATCAAGGTTCAATTCAGTAGCTGTTTGTAGGAGAATTCTAGCGGCCGGCTGCTCCGATCGGTAGTTTTGCGTGGTTTCTCCAATAAAGTAAATGTCGGAAGGTGCCCTAATAAACTGTCCATGGACCGCGCGCGTTTTCTCCTTTCTCTTCCTTGTCCTGTCATCACCTCACCTCCCACACTACCACATATGTCAGGAGACCGATTGGATCGATCTTAAAACTTAGTCCCGGATGATGCGGTGCCTACTGGTTGGGTATCCGAATGGGGTACTCCGTTAGCTGACGTGAACATTGGCACCGGATCTTACCATCCAGCGGGGGAAGAAAAACAGCCACCTCATCTTATAAAGAAACATGCACTACACTTACGGAGATAATCATCATAGTCGTTGACGCACTCGGATACATGAAATAATCACGCAAGGAACTACATAAGCTAGCCTGTGTGGAGGGCAAATTGCGAAAAACAGCATTAGCATAACTTCATCTCAACATGCACAAACGTAATGCAATGAAAACCAAAATATTATAATAAATAAACAATTATAATTGTTCTTATTAAAATAGTACATTTACAAGTTTAAGCCATGTTTGTGGTGCTGAATCACATTTAAATATATATCATTTAAATATATCACATTTAAATACATTAAAATATTAGATTCTCACTGTCCATCACATAAAACGTAAAATCTCCGCAGAGACTTTTGTGGACAGTTTCTCCTTTGTGCTTCTGAAGAGGATAATAGTCACGCGAAACAGAATGTAAATGAAATTAAATACGAGTGTTGCCCAGAAGAATTCAATTTGAAAAGAGTTTGAACAAAGAAATTTAATTTAAAGTAATTTGGCGACAGATTCTTCTGCATTTGAGGAGACTTAGCCGTAATCTGATTGTAAAAATTCATTCCATTAGTATCCCTTGGCTGGCAAATACGATGCTTTGTTATACAAGAGCTAGGTATAATGCTTTCGAAAATATTAAGCATTTTAGAACAAATTAATAAAATATAAAGGTTATGGAAAGCTAAAAATGATCAGTTGTGGTATTATTTTAATTCAAAACAAAAGAAAAATATTATATACGTTACTTCACATATACAAATAATAACGATGAGTGTTGTTTCGGAAATTAAATTAAATCCTTTGCACAGTTACAGAAACGTTCTTTACACACTGCCTCTAGTTGGGCACGTGATTTGAGAGGTTTTCTATACTTTGTAATTTTATTCGAACTTCAGGTTGTGCTCGCTCTTAAGACTTCTATGGCTTCTAAACGATTTCCTCGATAATATTTAGTGTGACAATAATTCTTGTTGATCCCCTAAACGCCTACTCTCATTAATAATACCTACGTGAACCATCTAGTACAGCAATTTATTGTTTGTAAAAATGATTTGTTTGCAGTATTTAATTACCAAATAAATCAGCATTTTGAATATAATATTATTTATAACATTTATTGTAATCACAAATAAACTTCCATTTTTGACTTTCATGTTCAAATTACATACCTAGTGAGATGATATATATCGACTCAATGATATTTAATTCATTGAATTTCGAAAATGAATACAAAATAAGACAAAACGTTCAGGTAGGGGAAACGAAAGGAAAAGTACCATTTCAATGTTTATATGATTTATACCAATAATGGTTTATAATAAACTGACATTGTATTTAAATTAAATTTAATAATGGAACATTATTACTTTATAACAAAAGGGATTAGTGTATGCCTAGTAAAAGATGACAACACAGCATTGAAGTGCCATAGAAACAATGGTAACAAAAAACGATCAGAAAAAAGTATTATTGAGGACAGAAAAACTAGCAGATGGTTTTCAGCCATGAGCGAGTGTAGATGTGTGTGTGTGTGTGTGTGTGTGTGTGTGTGTGTGTGTGTGTGTGTGTGTGTTGATGGATGGCGTTAGTTGTCGCGACGAGAGATGGGCGTAGAAATCGCGGTAGATCAGAATGTTGCTGAATCTGGAAACGAACAGTTCGTTCAACCAAAATTAAGTTGAATTTGAGAATTATGACTCAGGGTATTGTTTAACCGGATGTTAGACGGTGATGAGATAAAGGGGACATTGATTTGTCGTAAGAAAAATAATGGCTGGAGTGGCAGCCGAAAATATAAGTGTTCGAGGATCCAGGACCACAGCGGTCAAAATCGTTCATGGAACGCTGACAGGGAAGTAATACGTATTTAAGAGATTACAGACAAAATTCATATTTAATGTACAAGGCCAATTTTGTTCTAGCATTTAATATTATTTGTAAACCAATTGACTAAAGAATGAATAAAAATGAGCATAGTAAACAGATTCTAAATTTTAAAATAGACAGGATCCAAAAATGTGTGTGTGAATGAGAAAATATGTAAATATGCGTATGGATCTAAAAAGTGAGTTGTTTATTTAATTTTTATTTTATTTAGCTTAATAAAGAATTGTTTTCGAATTCAAAGAAAAGGCAAGAAAGAATACTAAATTAAAGGACTAGTTACTTTAGCACTTCCGTAACAGTCCGATTTTACGTGTTGTCATTTCAAAGTACGGATGTTCGTGAGATCTAACTACCAATAATATTTTCCGTAATCTAAGCAATTTTACCAGCCGAATTCTCGTACAAACGGTGAGTTTTAGGCCCATGATTTTATGTGAGTAGCGTAAAGAAGCCCTGAGAATGTATAATTAATAGCGAACACAAACGTGAAATGTTTATTTCTCCAGAACTTTTCTCTTCTTGTGTCTTGAACAATTTGAATTCCGATAATTATAATTCCCACATACCCAATACAATTATTTTTCATTTATTCTACTATTTACAAAAACTTAATGAAATAATTCATTTATTAAATATATAAATTTGTAAATCTAAAAAAATGTAACACAAACAATTTACACGTAAACAAATTCGCGAATGTCTCAGTTAGATATTGCTACGTCGAATTTTTATCCGGTCTCTCTACACGCCCGGCTTCTCGAATAATAATATTAATTGAAATCCTTTCTCAACAAAAATTAAACTAAATTACAACTGAAATTGAACTTTTCACCTTCCGTTACTTATTCAACCTCTCAACAAACAATATCTTATGTTATCTATTAATCGTGTCCACAAACTTCACTGATATACACTTATGTGCGTTGCCTTTCGCATCGAAATACAAACGCGACATGAAATCTGACATCGGACAAAAAGACCCTTTAAAAAAACGTCTCTTCCATTGTCACTTTTATATTTATTTAAATTTTCATATTTTTATCATTGGTCTTTTCCATTAATAGATTGTCACTTAGCCCATCCAAACATCTGTTATTAGAACCAGTCACCGTTGGTCGTCTATTCCTTCTTCATTACTTCAACTGACGAAATGTAATTAAAATTCATATTTTAAAATATACCCCAAATCATGACTGTAATCATGTAAGTAAGCTATCAGCTAAGGGATTCTAAGTATTCCACGTTTGATATTCATCGTTCCTTTCAGTCTCGAACACAAATGAATCCTGAAAATCGCGTCGTAATATTTAAAATTGATTTTTGTCAACACAAACATGGCCACCACATTTATTATTTGTATGTATGTAATGTTATTTATTTCCACCACAGTGTTCTACATGTTCTCAAATAATTTACTGTATCAACTAAATTATATCAAAGTTCCCCTTGAACTACTTGGTATATCTCAGTGAAGAGTAATTTTTACACTCATTTGAAATATTTTCAACCAGAGAATTCGTAAACTACAATCAAACAGTAATCGGTAAGTGCAAACTCATTTATTTTCAGTTCGTTGTCTTTTTAACATCATATTTGTTTGAAAGGAGACGTATGTTTTCATGTAAGTGAACTTAATGCCCTAAGTGCCCCTTCATTTTGACAGAGCAATGCTAACTATAGCAAGAAACAAAACAGATAATCGTTTTGGGTGTCGTCGATGTTTGTATGGTATCGATGGATTTATAGAAATACACCAGTGAAAATGTTTTAATTTTAGTGTAACAAAGCAGCAATATTTACAATGCTGAATTACAATAAAGGGGATAACCAAGTAATTTTCACAATGAATTCCATGCACACTTAATAACATTACGTAACAAAACATTAAAGCTCCAGAAATGAAATATCGAAAGACAAACATTAAATTTGAAAGTCTAAAGTTAATACCGGAAGCGGTAGCTCAGTGCATCAACTGATGTCACTGCAACGCCTCTGACCGGGACGTCCTAGGTTCGAGTCCTGACGGTGGCAGGATTTTCGACACTAGCTTTTCAGCTAGGTCGAATTCAGTCACTGTCTCGAGAAGAATTCTATCGGCCGGCTGCTCTGATCGGTAGTTTTCCATGGATTCTCCGATCAACACCATGCAAATGCCGGAGCAGTACCCTAACAAACGGGCCACGGATCGCGCGCGATCTTTCCTTCTTCTTCCTTGTCCTATCCTTTCCCCTAACATGCATTACACTACCACATATTCCGGGAGACCGGTCGGGAGCTTAGAGCTTGTCCCGACTGGGGCGGTGCCCTGGTTGGAGAGACCTGGTTAGGGGGAATCCCACTAGCCGACGGTAGGTCGCAACCGGTTCTCGCCATCCAGCGGGGAAATACCACCGCCATCTCCCGAAAATAAACGTGCACTACACTTACGGGACTAATGAGCAATGCAGTTGACGTGTCCGGAAACACGAAAAAAATCAATAAATCTTAAGTTAAAAGGAGTAAGTTATTACATCACAACGTACTCATAATTACTTTTAAATTTTAACATTTTTATTCAAACGAGGAAAATACAGTACAGTTCAAGAATTCCACTAAAGCGGTATTTCATGAGGCGTATACAACATGGAGTGCAAATCATTCTTCTGTAATCGCCGTTTGGCTTAAGGAAACACGAGACGCAAGAGATGTTACGTGGAAGTGTTGCGGGTTGCTTTTCTGATAGCTGATACCTGAGACAGGCCACGATGTACACAGTAGACTTTCAAAGTATTAAGCCCATGATTTTAGCTCTTTATCGGGAATTATTCCCTGAGTGATATACAGTTATAAAACTTAAATCGATAAAGCAAGCTGAAATTACATTCAGAAGTACATCTTATTGGAAAATGCTGGTAATTACATCTCCATGGTTTGTTGACTATACTCCGAGAGTTCAGAGTTTGGTAGTGGCAGTTCAACGGCGTCTCTACGTTTCCTTGGTAACGTTATGCTCTGGGCCAATTGGGTGTCAGTTACGTTAGCATCCGCTGACCCGTGCTACTGATGAATTGTGTACATCGCCACGTGCGCGGCCAAAGGCACGGGTCTGCTACGAGCGTGGGCGCCGCGCCCAGTCTCGAAACCGAATGGAACATACGCCCTGAAAGATTGTAAACGATGAGTAGGATTTCCTATGAAGCATATCTTTTCAAACAGGAAACTCATTCAACCACACAGCTTGGTGAGAGCTCGGTTCATACTCATCATGAATGTGCATAGGGACACTCGTTAGGGTCCGACACTTGTTTTTCAAACCTGTATTCGGAGTAGTAAAAGAGCAGAACTATTTTCGTTCAAGTAAATTCTTGCACTCTATCTTCTGAGGTTTAAGTCTTTAAATTCCTCCAAATCATTGTCTAGAGAAAAGTTGGTGAACATACAGACATAACTATTAAAGAAGCCCCTATAAATGAAGATATGATGGAACACAATATTGAAAAATTTATAATTTCATACAGGATTCCAGTGATAGCGATAGTGGCAATGAAGATAGTTCTGTTGAAAACAGATTGTGATAGTGACGTAAGTGGGATCTTCCCAATGAAGAATTGAATTCTCCGTAAACGATCACCTAAGAAAAATAGGAGAGTTTATATTGAAAATATCGAGTGTAAGTATCCCGATTTTCTACTATAACGCGGTGCTTTTATTTCAGGGAACCTTTTCACCTGTATGCTGAACTGTGTACAGACACGTCACAATGTGTAAAATAGAGAAGTGCATGTTTACAATGTATAAGGTCGCAGTGTCGCGTCGCTATTGAAGTGCAGTGAAAAGCTGTAGCGAAGGTGGTAGACATGGTGAGCTTGAACGTTTGGCAACAGCGCACCACTCGGTAGCTGTCAATCCCAAAGTTCCATCTCCCGCAGTATAGGATACTACCCGGGTGTACATTTTATCTTTCGCCGAAGACGATTCCTCTGCGCGCGATGCCGTCGGTGTTCCGGGGATTTGCCAACACAACCTGCGCTCATCCGGCGCGTACGTCGTTCGGCGCACACACCAGTGTCACGAAAGCGTTCAACTGTGCGTTATGTAATTTTCCTTGGAAGAGGTCTGAGAGCGGTGGCTCTGTGCGTCAACTGATGCCACTGCAGTGCCTCCAACCGGGAGGTTCTAAGTTCGAGTCCCGACGGCGACAGGATTTTCGACACTAGCTTTTCAACTAGGTCGAATTCAGTCGCTTTCTGGAGGAATGCCGGAGCAGTACCCTAACAAACGGGCCACGGACCGCGTGCGATCTTTCCTTCCTCTTCCTTGTCCTATCCTCACTCTGAACACATACTTGCACTAACCGGCCGGGACCTTTGAATTTGTCCCTGCTGGGGCGGTGCCCCGCTGGTGGGAGATAACTGATTGAGAAAAACTCCGCTAGTCGACGATAGGTCGGCGCTGGATCTCGCCATCCAGTGGGGGAAGATGACCACCACCTCTCAATGGGAAACATACACTACACTGACGGAACTAATGACCTCATTATTTGATGCGCCCGGAATCATCAATCAACCATTTGAAGGAGAGAATATTTCTTTACGACAACTTTGTTCGACTTAAATAAGTGTCGCAAAATGTTTATTCAGAAATTTCCGGGTGTGAATATTCCACATCAGACGACAAATTTGAAGTTTGTCAAAAAACTTCGCAACAATGAAATTTTCCTTATCACCTGATCTGACCCTTGCGCTTTTTCTTTCGGGAGTACTTGAATGATGAACTGTAAGCCATAATCCCGCATTCATATGCAGAGCTCTGGCGCCTTATTGAAAAGGAAATCGCAGCATTTCCTTGACACTTTCTTCAAAGAGTAAATCAGAATTTATTCTGGAGGTGACAAGAATTCATTCAGTCTGAAGGACTCTATTTAGAGAATTTTTTTAAGTTAAGTTAAGCGCAGCGATACCCGCATGTTAGCACGTGAGTTGTGGCAGCGCTGCGCTGGGCGAGCGAGCCCCCGACTCCCTGGGCAACGCATTCCGAATCTTCCGCGAACGATAAAATGTACTCTCGGTAGCTACAAGGAACGAATACACAAGGTGAGCCACATAACTTTAACACCTCCTACAGTTTTTGAACGGTTGAAGTTATTGCAATGCAGTTTTCACGGAAGTACATGGGGCTAATTAAGTATTAAGTAAGTAAGTAAATATTCAGTTCTATTTTATCTTTTGTATTTTTTTGAGATACTGAGGTAGTTTGGTTTTTCAAATGAAACTATACATAGTTTTTAGTCTATCGTGATGAGCGTAAAAAGACAAATCCAATGTTATAAATTGTCACATGTTAGATAAGATTTTTTTTTTAGTAATTTTTAATTTTTTGCGACTCGTGCTCAACGGGTATTGTAACAGCCCCGAGCTAGTAAGAGCAATGCGCGACGTTGTATGGCGGACTGTTACATTCAAAATATCTGTTAAACACAAGTCACAAAGAATCAGAATTACTCAAAAAAATGTTTATATAACGTATGGTAATTGTATATTATTGGATTCGTGTTTTTACGCTTGTCATGTTAGACTCAAGAAGTATGTATAGTTCCGTTATAAAACAACAACAACAACAAAAATTACCTCAGTGTCTTGCAATATACAAATGATAAAATATAAATAAATATATGTATTAATGAGCTTTATTCCCTCATGGACTTTCGTGAAAACTGCATTGCAATAACGTCAACCGTTCAAAAACTGCAGGAGGTGCTAAAGTTACGTGACTCACTCTGTACAACCTGGCATAACGTTCATTTTTTAAGGGAGAAAGATAGATAGCTCCTGTTACTACGACCGTTACGCGCGCCGTGAATAGACCCCACGTGACGTGAGGTAAGGGTTAGGTGGCTGCCTTTCCTTCCCTCGGCGCCGGCGCGTTATCTGAGCCCGGCGCGGCCCGACGCTCGGCTGTCTTTGCTGCTGGGAGGAGACGTCCCACGTCGCGCCGGGGCGCTGCGAGCGGAGGTCTGTTTTTACTGCTTCTCAACTCTCTCGAATATCCTCGGCAGGACAGAGGAAGTATCCATTTCTAGGACGGCTGCTGTTGTCAGAAGGAAACCATTTGTTCAGTTTGATGCACGCATTGTCTGCATTTCTTATATTTTTTTTAGTTGAGAAAAATGAGAAGATTGAAGGGATTCTTTCAAGAACATAAGTTTCAAAAACTATAGTGTAAAATGTTACGTCTATAAAACAATTGAAGTTAGAGTTTACGATTGAATGTAGAGTATTCTCCCCGGAACAAATCAAACATAATTGTTGCTAATACAAAAATATTTTAGGAAAAAACAAAAGTTATTAAAATAATCATACATTTAGTAGCCACATCCTCTTAACACTACATACATAATATTACCAGTAAAAATGAAGAGACCCTGTCATGAAACATTTCGTTATATATATATATATATATATATATATATATATATATATATATATATATATATATATATATATATTATGTCACTCTGTTATGAAATAATTCGGCAATAGAAAGAGTACTTTTAGCTGTCAGGGAGAAGTAAAATATGCTTGAATATAAACAGGAATTTAATACTGAACAATGGAAAAGTATTTCTTTCAACACAACAATTTACAAAACCTCATTTGCATATTTTGACTTAAATACTAAAGAGGCGTTTATGATTAATTATTTTCAAATAACTGTAGCATATGTGAAACATATTTACTTTCTTGTATTTGAAATAATTAGAAATAAATTATTAACTCACCTAATTATCACTTCATTATGTAGAGTATTCTCTTTAAAGATGTTTTATAATACATAATGTACTGTGACAACCATTAATTAAAGTTCCAGCGACAAACAGACGTATTTAACATTAGGACCTTATAGTTTACTGTTGGCTGCAAAAGACTACTGAAGGCAACTAAAAATCTACATTTTACAAAATATTCTTGTGATGTGCATGTGCAGTAATTTTTGTACACCCACGCCGCGAGTTCATTTGTCTCCACGTTCTGCGAACCTTTTCAACATCACTCTCTCCGGTGTGCACATGTTATCTGGCTGTGACTGCGCCTCGCTGCAGGATTCCACACATACGAATCCTTAGAAGGAAAAGCGGAGGAGGCATACAGAAGAGAAAAGGGAGGTACATACAAGGCCTTTGAACTCTCCATCAAAATCAGAGACAAAGCTGCATGGTGCTAGCACAGGAGGCGCTAGTGTGCCCGGGTACAGCTGCGCGGTAAGCTCGCCAACTTCCGCACATAAAAAATGGCTAATTTGTGAGAAATACGAACAGCGTCTTCTAAATTTTCAAATATTCATAATATATTCATAAAAGAAACTGCAAACAACGAGATCTCTTTGGTAGTGTTCGAGCATGGTTGAACCCACGCGTCAGCCACTCATGTTTTAAGTGTCGTTGGCAGCGGTTCGAATTTACCCGTATTTCCACCATGTTGTAAGAGAGTTGAAAGGCCCTGGTACATATTAGGATCAAAAGAACGTGTAAAATGTCTGGGGTAGATGGGGTAGGTGGGGAAAGATCGGAGGATGGGATAGGATGGATTGGTAGGGGTGGAGAGAGAGGGGGAGAGAGAGAGAAGTGACGAAGAGACTATACGGAAAGAGAAGGAAAGGAAAAAAAAAAGGTTGGTGAGAGGATGGAGGGTTAGGGAAAAATAGGAGGTGACGAGTAGAAGAAGAGAGTTCCGGATGAGGATGGTGATGATTCCAGCGGGGATTCCATCTCCAGGGATGAGGTAGATGATTGGTTAATTGATGTTTTCCGGGAACGTCAACTGCTCTGGTTATTATAGTGAATGCTTTTATCCCGGGAGGTGGCAATGATTCCTTCTCCGCTGAATAGGCAGATCTGGAACCAACGTGTACGACGGATTGCGAGGTATTCCCCTCCAGATATCTCCTACAGTGTGACGCAGCCTCAACCGAGAGAAGATTTAAGCTTCACATTGGTCTCTTGGCGTGTGTATTCGTGTCGTGCAAGTGTAGTTGCAAGGAAAGAAGATATGACAAGGAAGAAAAACGAAAGATCACTCAGTGTCCATTTGTTAGGTTACTGCTCCGGCATTCGGCTGAAATTGTTCGGACAAACCACAAAAAACTACTGATCCGCTTGATAGCTAGATCGAATTCAGTCGCTTTCTGGAGGAGAATTCTAGCGGCCGGCTGCTCCGATCAGTAGGTTTCCATGGTTTCTCCGATCAACACCAGGCGAATACCGGAGCAGTAGCGCAGAAGCAGAGAAGCGATCTTTCCTTCCTCTTCCTTGCTATCCTCACCCCTTACACACATTTACACCAACATGCACTACACTACCACACATCCCGGAAATCCGGTCGGGTACTTAGAACTTGTCCCGGCTGGTGCAGTGCTCCGCCGGTGGGAGATACCTAGTCGATAGTTGGTCGGCACCGGATCTCGCCATCCAATGGGGTAAGATCACAACATCTTCCCAATGAAAAACATGCACTACACTTACGGGACTAATGACTTCGTTAGTAGACGCGCCCGGAATGACTCACCACCAATCAATCCGTCAATCACACCGAGTGAGACTCGCTGCAGAGCCGGCAGCAATGCTGTCTTGTCCCGGCTGGTGGTGGAGAAGGAAGTGAAGGGGCGGGGCGGAGTGTGTTCGGGGTGGCGTGGCGGGTGGCGTGGCGCGGGGCGCGGGAGGGAATGAAGAGAGAGAGAAGAGTAAGGGAGGGGGAGGCGAGCGTGGCGGTCTTCATTATCAGCCACGCGCCGTTCCGGGCGCGATAAAAGAAGACCAAAGAGCAGCTCCGCTTTAAACGGCGGCGCCGGCGCAGCTGGATCTCGCTGTTTTTAGGAACAGGGAAACGTGCAGAGAAGGTTCAGAGGGGTTTCCCCCGCAGCGGCGAAATTAAACACCAGAACTTTGCTACGATGGCGATCACAGCTCCACTTGTACGCGTGAGTTCTTGGATGTGGTTTGTGAATTCCTAGCACTCATCGTGAATACAATGAGGGGAGGACACTCGAAATGTTGGGAAACGCTCAAATTCGATGTGAAATCGCGTGCTTCTTTTAATGTCTGATAAAGTCCCTCAATACAAACGTAAATGTTGAAACTGACTCTACATTTGTATTTTTGCTTCGTCTCGAATATCATAAACGCGAGTTACAGGTGTTTTGTGGTTGTTTTTACTTCAACAAATGCTGCATAAAAACATAGTTTCATCTGATTCTGATTTTGGGTGTGGGACTAGTGAAAGACGTTTTGAACAAGTTCAGTATTTTTCAGGGAATTTTATTTTATGGTATTATTATTGTTATTATTATTATAGCCTCTAAATATCGTAATAAAAGTCAAGGACATTTTATGCCATTACGGCTATTAACTTATGATATCCTTTTATGATACAATTGAGAAGGGCGTCATGACGTTAAGAAGAAGGTGAATCGGCGTGGAAAAATAATGCGCGTGCTATTTAAAATAAAGCAAAGACATTTTTGTTTGAGATCTTTCTTTTTAGTGATTACCATTCTTGTAGCTTATATATAGTCGCCAAAAAATTAGCAAAGAGAATGTTAGCGGTTGTAATTTAATGTGACTGCTTTTTATTTCCGGGTTCATTTTTCTTTGTGAACAAATATATTAATTTCTTTTGTAAATAATAAAAAGTTAACATGTCTCTGGAGTGTTTGTATGCTTTTGCAATGCAAATTTTTGCCTACAAATTATTTTTTCAAACTAACTTTTGAGTGCTTATTGCGGGTCAGTTATTTGGAATATCCAAGTAGTTTATTAGACAAAATATGTTTAAAATTGTCTTAAAAGCTTATTTTTTATGTTTGCTCTCCAGACTCCCTATATAAAGGTCGAGATATATCTTCACTACATTTGAGGAACGGGAAGGTCCTCTTCACTGGGAATTCCTCAGAGGAGCCATAGCATCAGCGAGAGAATCTCGTAAGTGTTTTAGTCGTCGATAGACAGTAGCTGGGAAGAGAATGGGGAAACCATATAGGTAACCTCGATTCAAGAAAACAGGAAACTATTTGAGAAAGCCTATTTTTACGCATTCCAAAATATAGGGTTTGTTGTATTAATTCTGTATGATTGATTTCATCAAATGTTTGCGGACACTGAATATTAATATAACATAAATAATTGATGTCAAAATGTTAAAATTTCGAAACAATTTAAGTTTTGTATAGAATTTTTTTATATAAACACCAATTAGGTTATAATTTACTTCAGTTTTTGTTCATTATGTTCATAATTAAATCTTTTCCATATATCATTGAATTTAAAGTGTATAAATTCACTTGAATTTAAGTTTTCTTCTACAAACTACTCCCTGCGAATTGTTGCAGAACTGTTTGTTATGAGCCGAACATTGTGTGCACGCCCGTATGGCCAACCACTCTATAGATGGGATCTCGACTCTAGCGATTTTCATCTTTTCTTACACCTCAAGAAATTTCCGTCCGGTTAGCAGCACGTGACAGTAATATAGAGTTGAAGGTCAAGTACTGGCACCCATTCCAAGCGGCACATTTGTGCAAGTGATGCCAATCATAGATAAATGACTTCATAGTGGTGATGATAGTGTGGGAAAATAGTGTGATAGTGTGATATGGGCTGTCTTTCTACACTAAACATTTCCATGACATTGTGTTTTCTTTTTCTTGACAACTTAAGAAAATTTATTTTCTGGATGCGCCTCATTCAGAAATGCTGGAAGGAATAAGTATGACAAAAAAATTCATTGCAAATAAAACAAAATACGAATGTAGTGTTATAATCCCGCCATATCAATGTCATCCTCATTACAACTGACAGGACACAACTCTCGACTGATTTTTTGTCTTTCCAGGCCGGTCAACTGCTAATATTAGGATGCATTACTCCCGTAAGGTGGCGATAATCTTTCCTAGCTGGATGGTGATATCCGGCGCCGAACTACACGTCGGCAAGCGATGTTTTCCACAGCCAGGTATCTCCCATCAGAGGGGCACCGTCCCAACCGAGAGAAGCTTTAAACTCCCGACTAGCCTCTCGACATGTGTGGTAGTTCGTGTAAGTTTATGTGTAAGTACGGGGTGAGGATAGGAAAGATCGCGCGCAGTTCGTGGCCCGTTTGTTAGGGTACTACTTCGGCATTCGTCTTGTGTTGATTGTAAAAAACACGAAAAGCTACCGCTCGAAGTAGCCGACTTCTAGAATTGAAGGGATCATAGAAATGGATATGAGACGTTGTTTTGTCGTAAGTTTTTATTTCTCCAGAAAGTTTTTTCGGTCGCATTGTGGTCATCTTTAACTGGGCTGTCTTGTCTGGACCGAGGTCCCCAGCCGCCTGAGAATTGCACTGAAGATGGCCACAAAGCGACTAAAAAAGCTTTCTGGAGAAATAAAAACTTACGACAAAACAACGTCTCATATCCATTTCTATGACGCAAATGTAAACTCTACACCATTTCTTACCATTGAAGGGATCAGAAGATAAAGGAGGTATCCCACATTTTTTGTCCAATTGAGGTATTAGCATTATACAGAATTTCAAATATTGTTCTATTAGTTTAATATGTTACTTAAATCCAGTATGGACTCTTTTACAGGAGTTCAGTTCAAGTTACTGTTGAAAGTTTTAAAAAATGTATTGAGCAATATAAGGAAAATATAGGGGAAAATCTCATTATCTCAGAACTGTGTATGTGGAATAGCCCCTCGTTCTATTGAGCGTTTCTATTCTCTTCCAGCTGAATTCGACCTAGCCATCTAGCTACGACACAACTCCTCCGCCTCGGCCGATAGTTGGCCAAGGGCGCCAATAACCGCATACCAAACAGCCGTCAAGTTGCTCGCGAGTGCGTCGCATTCCGCAAGGCGGCGTCTCGGCGCCCGCGGCGGGGCGGGGCGGGGCGGGGCGGGGCGGGGCCGGGCGGGGCAGGGCGGGGCGGAGCGGGGCGGGGCAGGGCGGGGCGGGGAAGGGCGGGGCGGGGCGGGGCCGGGTTGGGCGGGGCGGGGTGGAGCGGGGGGGGGGCGCCTTCGAATGCGGCGTCGGCGCCGCCGCGCGGCGTCCACTTGCTGGGCCGGTCGCGTCCCGGCGCCGAGGGACAGGCCGCCTATTGACACAGCGGCTCAGAGGGCGGGCGGACGCGGCCACCGCCGCGCGGCGTCTGCGCAGCGCCCTTTCGCCCTTTGACAAGGGCTTTGCGCCGCCCACGCCGCCACCCACGCCGCCTTCGCCGCCAACGGAGGAGAACAAGCGTCGGAATTACCACCTCTACACAAACGTCGAGCCTCGGCGGCCCGCCCGCCTGCCTGCCTGCCTCTTGCCTTCCTTCCTGCGCTTTCAGGTTAACTGGTGTGATTGTAAGGATGGTGTTGTGTTGAGACAATAAGACCCGGATTAACATTACCGAGTCACATTGGCAATCCGGAGTAAAAGGTCCATTTATCACTGAGATTAGGTGAAGAAAGGGAGGGACAGCGGGAAGACGGGCAGAGGGAACAGGGACAGAGGGTCAAAGCGAAATAGGGAAGAGGGAAAGATGGAAGAGGGAAGAGGGAAAGAAGGAAAGAGGGAAAGAGGGAAAGAGGGAAAGAGGGAAAGAGGGAAAGAGGGAAAGAGGGAAGGAGGGAAAGAGGGAAAGAGGGAAAGAGGAAAAGAGGGAAGAGGAACAATGGGAAGAGAGACAGAGGGAAGAGAGACATACGGAAGAGGGAATAGGAAGAGGAGGGAGGAGGAAGAGGGTCAGAGGGACAGAGAGATGGGGAAGAGGCAGAGGGAGAGGGAAGAAGAAGAGGGAGAAGGGAGGGGGAAGGGGGAAGGGTAAAGGAAGAGAGCGACAGAAACAGAGCGGGCTAGTGAGGGAGAGGAAGGGAGGGATGTAGGACAAAGAAAACACAAACGGAGAGGGAGAGAAGAAAAGACCAGAAGTGTCAGTGAGTAGGAAAGAGGGGGAAGAAAAGAGGAATGAAGAACTATTGTAATTTGTCAAAAGTGTTCTCCTGTTCAGTAACAGTCATTTTCTCAAAAAGTTCGTCAGAAATATTTTGCATATTCTACTATCTCAAATAATTTCTGCCGTCTTAATTCCGTTGAAAACGTATAGTTTTGTGTACCAAAACTTGTGTTTATCAACATTCAATTCTTTGTTAACAATTTAATTTTTCTAATATCTGTTTCCTAATTGTAATAAAATATTTAAATTAACGTTGTGTTCATAGAATAGCACTTCATTAAATTACATCTAAACTAAAATTACATCGGCACGTAGATACTCACGTAGAACCTCACTCTCACTCATTTTTCATAATGTTTTCTTGAATGTTCTGCTGGTGAGATAATTCAATGGGATAGCGTTCCCTTCACTATGTTCAGCACTTGATGATGTAACAAAACGAGTTACGAAACATTGTGTAATTGTTGAAATAAATGATTGTCATAAAAAACTTTGGATACTTTTATTTGTAAACATAGTATATTGACAATCAAGAAGAAATATTGATTTTAAGTATATAGGTTAAAAGTGATTATTGAAGTATTCATTTATTTAATTAAAACACCCAGACAAAAAAATCTCAGTCGTTCTGAAGTGAGACGATTATTCTGTGCATGCTCTCTTAAATTCTAGGGTTTTCCTTAGGATTCCCTACCCTAATTCACATACTAGAATTCTGAAAGTATGATGTATTCTTTGCTCGTCCTTCGAATGTAACATATATTCAAGTGACGAAAGCTTGTCTTTATTATTGATTTGTGAAGTAATTTTTTCACTGATAAAAAACATCTGTTAATATTTCAACATAATATATAAAATTCATTGAAGATCACTACAATAAATCATAGAAGTATTCTATAAACCCGTAACTGGTGAGGTCATTTTTTTGTCACTTAACTACTGATGTGGGGACTACACATACCCCAACAGAAAAACTTGCTTAAAAGTATTGAAATAACAAAAATGTCTATTTTGGTGAAATGATCAAGACATTTTATACATTATCATGACGATTAATACAAAAACAATTAAACAAAAAGCACAGTTACTTATAAAATTAAACATTATGTTAATGGACATCCGAATCATAAAAAAGCACTCCTCCAGATATATTTTGTACCAATAAGCAGAGTAATTATAAAATTGTCTTTCAGTGACGAGAATATGATTAAGGAGAAGCAATTAATCACATCTTATTACTAATACAAATAATCTCAATTTTAAGTCCATAATTCAGAGCAATTTCAGAAAATACGAACCGTACACTGAGCGCGGATGGGCAGCTTGCAGTGAGCACAGGTAACTTTTCTTTTGCGGTCACTTCGACTTGGACATATTCCAAATCTCACTAATTTACCTACATCATTTTGGCGTTGAGCAAAAAGGGCAGGTTCTTTCAAGAGTCGGGATATGGTCAGCCTTAGCTCATGGGGCATGTGGTAGACTGGTGCGTAATGCTGGCTCTACCAGTTCCGCCAGATCCCACGCTTTACCTCTTTTCAACACTGAATTCGCTCTTCTTCCCTTCTAAATTGACTTTCACCCATTTCTCAAATCCTGGGTTACCTCCCTTAATAACCCTCGACGGCGGCAGGATTTTCGACTCTAGCTGTTCAGCTAGGTCGAATTCAGTCGCTGTCTGGAGGAGAATTCTAGCGGCCGGCTGCTCTGATCGGTAGTTTTCCGTGGTTTCTCGGATCAACACCAGGCGAATGCCGGAGCAGTACCCTACCAAACGGGCCACGGACCGCGCGCGATCTGTCCTTCCTCTTCCTTGTCCTATCCTCTCCCCTTACACACACACTTACACTAACATGCACTACACTACCACATATTCCGGGTGACCGGTCGGGAAGTTAGAGCTTGTCCCGACTGGGGCAGTGCCCCGCTGGTGGGAGAGTCCTGGTTAGGGGAAAGCCCCACTAGCCGACGGTAGGTCGGCGCCGGATCTCGCCATCCAGCGGGGGACGATCACCGCCATCTCCCGAGAAAAAAACATGCACTACACTAACGGGACTAATGACCAAAATAGTTGACGCGCCCGGAAACATGAAAAAATCAATCAATCAATCAATCAATGAATCAATAACCCTCGAAGCATCCATAGTTTTATGAAATGTTAAAAACGGGATAAAAATTACTTAATCGGCGAGGTGGGTGTTGATTATATCCCAGGCGCTAGAAAAAATAAGTTTCTGCACACCTTCAACAACGTGACTAACGCTGAGTTCGCACAACAACTGACTTTCTGAGAGGTACTCAGAAGCATAGTGTAACGTATTCTATTAACAAGCAGGAAGACCGGCGCCTTGCAGACATCGTGTCGCAGTATTAGGGCGCCAGATAATACAGGGTAGAGAAAGGAAGTAGAATGAATAGACGGTAGCTAGGGGCGGAGGCACCCCGAGGTATTTTGGGAACTTCCAGAAATCCATGGGAAGAGATGCCCAAAATGCGTGGCGGCGCGGCAGTCACGTGCCATGAAGTGCGGCGCGAATGCAAGACGACGTTGCGTGTCACGTGGTGTGGAAAGTATATAAGCGAGAGCGCAAAGCGCGGGGGTGGGTTTTGAGCTGAGTGAAAACCTCGTGCGAACGCACAAAACTTGCACCCAGGGCGGTGCAGAGACGAACTATGAACGTAGGACAACCCATGTGTTGGGACGCCGCTGTGGAACATTTTTTCCACGGGTGACTGCGGTCTCCGGGGCTCTACGCTGTACGCGTAAGCTCGCTGAGGAGTGGCGAGGGCCACGAGTCAGGCAGATTTGGATTTTTTAAGGATCGCTCCTGTGATCGGGGTATGGGGTCTATCAGAGCAGTACATAACGGATAAAATATTTATTTGTAAATACTTATTAATTAATATGCAAATATGTGAAGCTCGTGTCTGTGATTGCTGTTGTGTTCCCACGACGTCACAATAGGCTCCTTCTCGCATCCGCTTCGCGCAGGTTCGTTGTCTTTCAAGGGCTGGAGTACTAACAGCCACCACGGCACCAGTTACGGGTTAACCTTCCGGTGGGCGCGCAGCGGCACCCTCGGGGCTGCCTTTGGCTTTAATTGTATTCAAACGGAGTTCGGTGATTTGACATATCAGGGGGCTTCTTTCACTTGGCAACATTCTAAACGAAACACGGAAATCTCCGTTCCTTCGCCTTCTCCCTATCTCTAGTAAAGAAGATTTTAAGATAAGTTCTAACTGGAGCATTCGGGGCTCTACCGCGCCCACTCATGTAAATATTTTTAGTATTCCAAATGAACATTTTACTTATTCAGATTGTTCATTTACATGCATTTTCAATCACCGTAAGAAAAATCGAATATGTTTAAAGTTGTTATTAAAGATGTTTAATTTTGTTATTATTTTCTATTACTGACAGTTACTAGTCTTATTTTTGTTTCTCTTTGCTGAAGGGTTGAATCTTGTGCACCAGAAGAAGAATTCAAGCATCTTCTTGAGTTACTGGAAACGGATTGATGGAAACCAATTGATGCTTTATTATAGTTTAAGAACAGTAGTCTGCTTAACTTAATTAACTTATCTATTTAATAACAATTTTCTAGTTAATTTTATTTTTATTTTGTTATATTTTATTTTATAAGGTTTTCAGAAATAATGTATTATTTATTATTATATTCCTAAAACTAGCCACATTTATTTAATTTATAAAATGTATTAACATTAAAAGTGTAATGATAAATAGTTGTGAGTTTTTATTCTTCTTCAATTAAATAATAGAAGTTTTGAGGGTGCGAAAGATTGTTTTCTGGAGGCAGCATGCAGTGCTCCTCCACGCCTGCTATTGTATCAAAGGAGCGCGCGTTAGAACGTTAATAAAGAGTTTTGTCTATTGACCGAAGAATCATGAAAGAATCCACCAATAGACGAAACTCTTTAACGAAATACCGGATAACAACAGGGCACGATATTGATTTTGACTCTACTAAAGTTATTTCTTGCGGATCGAAATATTACTTACGATTAGTTTTAGAAACGCTAGATACAAAAACATCAATCCCTAAACCCGCAAATAGAGTCAAATAATTTTACAATTTTTCACATTTTCTCTATTTAAACACAGTTTTCTTATCTAATATTCACTTCTCGCTACTATACTCTTTTTTGTTTTGTTTTTTAGGTCACTTTTAAAACAACTGGGTCATATGGCGACCACTGTGATTGTTTGAGTAGGGGGAACTGTAGTAAGAATACATATACACAACACGGACACACACAAACATTGATAACAAGGAGGCGGGATTCGAACCCGCGACCTTTCGAGCCAAGGCACCTACGGCCCATCAGCATTAGCGACCTCGGATATCGAAGCCGGCTACTATACTCGAATTTTTTCATCCTCTCTGTTTTCGCTTCCATTTCTCTTCTAGCCCTCCCACGCCTCCTTTTAACTACCACGTCGTCTTTGGCTGGTTCGTCGCCAGCCCGGCTCCAAAGCGCCGCCTGGAAGCTACCACCTTCTGTTGATTCTTGAAAGTGTTCGAATTCGCGACAACATGAAATGTTTAAACTTGCTAAGTTGATACAAGACCTATTTTTTACTTCGACTCAGCATATTTTGAAGTGTTTGTGATACCTAACATGATGGAAATAACCATAAGGATTCCTACCATATAAATCTTTTAAGGTAAGCCACTGATTTTTTTGCGTCATGGTAACATTTTTTACATACAAATCATTTTAATTGTTCTTTTTTTGTTTTCACAGCAGAAATGACTGATAATGGAAACAAAATTGAATTTCCAAAACGTCGCCATATTTTATGACTTATTGTAGTGATATCCAAAAAATTTTATGAATTATTTACAACAAATACTCAAAGTTGTTTTTGTATCTCTGAAATCATTATAGGCTCGTTCTAGAAATAAAGGCCAGATTTTCTCAGGTGTATGTATATTAAAGTGATGATGCTTAAGAATGCATTCATTTCTCTTCATTCGGGTAAATTAACCATAAAGTTTATACATTTTTTTGTGCTAATTACATTTTGAATCATATTGTAGCTTACATGCTCATAAACATTAATTTATATGAACTGGAAAAATCCATTTTTGTATCTCTATGTTCGAATTTATGTTGGAAATACGGAATCTTTTACTGGAACAGTCTACAGTTTCAGAATTCATTTTTCAACAGTAAATCACATTAACACAACTTGCTAATCCGTAACATCATATCAAAATTGCATAGGTTGTTACTCTTCAGGGTCAAAGCGCTTGTATTTCTACACGAATGGTTTAAACGCAAAGATTTATATTCTCTCATGACTAAATATTCCAGCTACGAAGCTACTGATAAGAGCGAAAGCACCACTGGAGCGAAGGAAAATGCAGTTCGCAAAAGAGAGCGCATAAGATGAAGTCAGCAGTTTCCTTGCATAGTTTTTGTTCTACAAAATACGGAAGAAGTTGACAAAATATTCGTATTTCTTTCTAGACAGAGAAAAATAGCTCAACCTTTTTCCTTTTAGTGGAAAGATGCCTTCTACGGCACTCACGAGTTCCATATCTTCAATGAGGAAAAAATTAACCTCATACCCATTTCTTCTTCCTTGTGAGGAGAGTGAAGCTTGCGAATTTCATTCAGTTCAAAAACGTTTTAAATTAAATGAATTATGGTATCTTATAATGCCTTGAACATACTGTCTCGTTTTTATCCTATGAATTCATAATGCGAGTTATTCACAAAAGCCATTGCCCTTTTGAAATAAAATGACACGAAACTATTCGAGTTCACTCTCCCAAAGTGAGGAAGCAGCCCCGAACTAAGGGCTCCTTTGCGGAGGTCGATCGAAGCACCCGCCCGGAGCCAGGAGGAAGCAAAGCGGATGCAATGGAGGCGGCCAAGTCTGCTAACAACCCTCACCCCGCCCTCGTCCTCGCCTGCGGCCCTTCTCAACAAGTGGACAACGACCTCTTACCATCAAGATACCTCCAGCTTCTCCTCTAGGACTATTATTCCCACTCCGTTCCCGATCACATGACTATTCCTTGCACCTAATAACCATAACATCTTCTCGCCATCTCTATCTCTTCCGTCATCTTTGTCTTACGCTAATCGATATTCATTTTTGTCACCTATTATTTGCCTGCACATCATTCTATCGTCTCTACTACCTCCCCGTTTCTCTTTCTGTTGCTTTAATTTTCGTTTTCATTCCTCTAGTCTTTTTTACAGTATATCTTCTATTAATGTCTTTCATCTTCTCATTTCCCCTTCTGGTTTTTCCAGGGTCCCACATCGCTTGTCATGATTCATCGACCTTTTCTTCTACTAGAACTTTCACTTGTGGTTGATTTATTAGTGATTCCGGGCGCGTCAACTACTGAGGTCATTAGTCCCGTAAATGTAGCGCATGTTTTCATCGAGAGGTGGCGGTGAGTTTCCTCCACTGGGTGGCGAGATCCAGCGCCGATCTACCGTCGCCGATCTACCGACTAGCGGGGTTTTCACCAGTCAGGTATCTCTCACCAGAGGGGCACTGCCCCAGCTGGGACAAGTACTAAGTCCTCGGCCTGTCTCTCGGCCTGTGTGTTAGTGTAGTACATGTTAGCGTAAGTGTGTGCGTGTGTATGGGGTGAGAATAGGACACAGAAGAGGAAGGAAAGATCGTGCGCGGTCCGTGGCCCGTTCGTTAGGGTTCTGCTCCACGCAGTGACTGAATTCGACCTAGCTCACAAGCTAATGTCGAAAATCCTACCGCCGTCGGGACTAGAACCTAGGACCTCCCAGTCAGTGGCACTGCAGTAACATCAGTTGATGCACTGAGCCACCGCTCCCGGTCCTTTATTTGTAGTTATGACTCATTCGTAAGAGTATTTCATCCTATGTCGACCATTTTCCACGTCTATGTGTATGTCGCGACCATTTTCGACATCCATTTCCCACGTCTACGTCTTCTCCTCCTTTTCTTCTGCCATCACCTCTACTTCTTTTTCCTCTTTCATTATTCTTTCTTCAACGCATCCAATTCCCTCTTTTGAGTCCATCTCAACGATTTCCATCTTATTCTTATTTTATATATCTTTATTCCTTATTTCCATCTTCTTCCCCTTTGATCACCTCCCTCACTACCCTCCCCCTACAACCTCCACCTTCACACTTTCCTCACCCGATACCTACTTCTTTCTGTGATGATTTCTTTATTCTCTTTGCTTCCTCTTCTCTGTTCGTTTCAACTTTCGATTAAATGGGTGTGATTTGCTCCTTCGCCTCCCCCCTTCTACTTCTCATTAGATGGCGTGAGGGCGGAGGGGGGGTTCGACTGCTTCGGAGTTTGCCAGTGGTCACGCAACTTGCCCTGGTGTCGCTGCGCACCGCTTACTCGACTTCCTGCCCTCGCTATCCCCCGCCCCCTGCCCCCTCATGCCAGGACGCAACCGAAGCGCCCCAAAGGCGAAAGGCTTCGGGAAAATCAGAGTTTAAAGCAGAGTTTCGGGGATTAAATTACAGAGCGACGGGCATCGTCAGTCGAGCGAACCGACCCTGATTGTGAGTAAAAAGATTCATTTCAACGTTCGGTTCAGATTCCGCGATGCTGAGAGTTAAGGAATGAACGAAGAGTAATTTTTGAGTATTCTTAATACGAGTTGCATGAGTATTTTAAGAGATGAGACGAAAATATATTTCCAGTTGGGTTTCTACGCGCTTCAAAGTAATTGTAATCTTCTTTTGCTATTGAACTCTTTGTTCTTTGTTTTTTAAATAGCACGTGATTGCAAAAATTGCGGGAAGGAACAAGTTTGCAGTTTCAATTTTACTAATTTATACTAATTATGTAATTATCTCATGTAGAACTATTTTTAAGTCAAGGATCTAAGTAAATGACGCAACATTTTTTAGATATACGAGTATCCACATTCATTATTGAGACTAAATTCTAAGAACTACTTTCTTTAATAAAAAAGATTGAGGTATACTAATCACTTTCGTAAGAATGATAGTGTACTGAATGAAAGAAAGGCTCGTCTCATGTTTGACAAAGCACTGGGTTTAACAAAGTTGAACTAATTGGGAATATTTTGTTATTTTAGTCAATTCAGTAGCTCTCAAATGTAGAGCAAATTCATGTATTATTTTTCCATGAAATTATTTACTTCCTGGATGGATGTGATATCATTCACTCCATAAAAATATAAATGAAGGTAATGGAAATAAATTCACTACACTTTTTCTAAAACCATATGTACTATTAAATCCTTGGAAGTCACTGCTCCAGAACAAATATAATAACTAACTAGTCATTTAACTAATTTAATAAGTTCTCAAAGTTTGAGGTACTTAATTTATTTAATAAATTTCAGTTAAATATTAAATTTGTCCACAAATATTGCAAAACTAATGTTCTAAGGAATGTGTGATACTTGGGTGAAACTGAAGGAAACGTCGCGAATAAACAACATTGAAAGATTTCAGAGAAAGAGAAAGAGGACAGAACACTTTTTCAAGAATGTTTTGTAATTTCACTACCAATATGCAACAAGTTTATTTACAAATTTATGCATGAAAATGTGAAAAGCCAATGGACTTAATATGAATTTGACATTTTTATTAAAAATTCTCTAATTCTTACGAACTTTACGTTTTTTGGATACATTCGTATAACAATCACGAATAATTATGTGATGAACTCGGTCCTCTTGACAGTGTGAGAAGTTTCATTCGCCACTTCGCCTCTCCGAACGGAGAGTACTACATTGGGCTCAAAATTAATCCAATTTACGAGTATTGTAGCTGAAATGTAAATTTTCTATGGCAATCAGGAACTCTAACAAATAATCTCATTCTGATGGTTCATTATTTAATCATATTTACTTTTGTTTTCTTTTTCCAGTTGTCACAATTCTAGTTGCAAAGAAACCCATGTGATTACGTGACCAATCATGAGTTTGATTGCTAACGAAGTTGTCAAAGAACAGCAAGTGAAATTCTTTTCAATTTTCCAGTTTCATCATTTTTAGTCTCAACAATTCCTTCACCTAAGGCCCAACAAAGATGCCTTTTTTGATGCTCCATAATCAACATAGAGCCGTTTCAAAGATCCTGTGGATCATCACTTGAAAGCGAATGCCAGAGGACACCGTTATGAACAATTGAGCAGAGTATCCCCAGAAATATGGGAATGTATGCTCAGCAATAATGATAACTTCTGACCTCACACACCGAAACGCAAACATCATTTGTTCACTTCGTCAAAGAACGAGCTGAATTTTGAATTTTTGTATTATGTATCTTAGTTGTTATTGAACAAGATGGGTAGATATTTTTCCAGCTCTTCAAATCTGTTTTGAGACGTTGGTTCTGCTCGATCGAAATCTACGCAAGACCGCGAAACTATTTCATGTAGGAAGGCAAAAATTTGCCTTGCCTTCGTTGAGTTTCACTTCGGTTACCTTCTTCTGTACATCCGACAATAAAACAGCTCAAAGGCAGCCCCTTCTATCTAATATTACATCTTCGCAATACCACAGCTCACGAACTTTCCGTCGCGGTGTCGTAATGCAAATTTCGATCATTCTCAAATCTACCCGCAAACTCACAATGTGGCAAAAATGCGACCCAATTTGTATTTAACTACATCAAATTATTTTTAAACATATACTCTCTTATTTGAACGTATTAAATTTTACAGTGTGATGTCAAGAAGTCTTATGTATAACGAATTTCAAGAACAAAGGTCAAGCGTTTGAAGAGACATCTCAAAAGGACACGAGTCGTTACGGAGAAAAAATTTAAACAATTGTGTTCATGTAATACATTGATCAAATAAAACTAGTATTAAACACATTATGGATTTGTTTATTGTTTAAAAATTACAAATGCTTTAAACGTACCATAACGGTATAATACAATATTGAACACCAACTTGCGTTTTCTTTACGGTAGGAAGAAATTTGAAATAAATTCTGCTTAATACGGATTTCCAGGACGATTCAGAGTAGGTACCATAAACATTGATATTTGAAATGTGTTTAGGTTTCTCCTATTTTGAAGCGTGATTAAACTGGAACTTAAAACTTTTTAGTTAAGTAACCTTTCATTTCCGTACATATGTTTGGTTGACTTTAACCCCAACTGATAAGGTAACCCATCAGTACGGATTTACGGACAAGATTTCTACGGTAACTATCCAGACTTTTCGTGTCATTTTCAAATCTTTATTTATTATTTTATGTATTATGACAAACACTTAAAATTATGCACAACAAAATTATTAAATACAAGATTATTAAATTAGTAAAGTAACATTTGAAAGATTGTTGGATTCAAGAAATCTGATCAGTGCGTTTTAAATAACTTTCTTTTTTATTGAAATTTTAAGGATTTATGAAGAAATCTGGAATAAAATTTGATATCCAATATACATTAGTAACCATGAAATGATTTCACATTATGAATCTGCAATATCTTCGTGGGTTGTATGTGTGGGATGCAGCCCTAGTTCACGACAGAGCATGAGTTGTTTTGCGCCGTTTCCCACATTTGCCATCTCCCCTAATTTTCATCAGCCTTTACCGTTTGCCATATATCCGTTACTCTTTACTAATAAAGACTGATAGAATCATATACCATATTACTTCCACTCATAAATCCAATTAAACTCAAAATGTTTATTGCGCTCTCCGTGAATTGGGATCTGACGAATGACAGAAAATTAAATTACGCTAAGTTTGATGGGTTTCTAAATGGATAGCCTTTTCATACACTACTCTTCATTGGGATGCTTTCCAAACTAACATTTCCGGTATTTTTATTGATAATAAATGGTCGTAAATGTAATTACATTATGTTGTTTTTCCCGGAAATTAGAAACTGTGGTTCAGAAAAAAAATTGTCCTCGACATAATCACAAATGATTAAGTGAATGCATTTTCCACCAAACAAAGCCCTGATATGTGGCTATTTGAGGAATGCATTTACATGAAAATCTGTTCGCTAAACATAATGATAATGAACATACGCAGAGGAAAGGTTGGAGCTACACACCCATATGCGGAATAGTGCTGCCCTGGATACACAACTCCACCACAGAGGATTTGGAGGTAGTAATTTTGCAACAGCGCACTACGTAAGACAAGGAAAAAAAGAAGCAAAATTATGAGCGTGAATATGCTAACGCGTAATAAATATTCTCAGTGGCTACGGAAACAAAGATATTTCCAACTCATGTGAAGCAGTCAGCAAGTCTTCTCCAACCTCAGTTCCCAGAGACCTGTGTGTGAGACACTGAGTATTAAATGTTTGCGAGAGCGCCAGCTACAACCATAAACTTTTTCCTAAGTGCAATGCAATGTACCTCGAACTGACGGAGTTCCTCCCTCGTTGGGACGTGAGATCTGACGCCGGACTACACGACGTGTTGAGGGTCTTCCCCCTCCAGGCATATCCACAATGGGGCACCTGGACAAGCTCTAAGCTGGTTTCCCGTTCTGAGTGGTAGTGATTGATTTATTGATTGTTAGTGATTCCGGGCGCGTCATCTACTAAGGTCATTCCCGTTAGGTCATTCCCGTAAGCGCAGTGCGTGTTTTTGCACGGTAGGAGACGGCGGTCTTCCCCCGCTGGATGGCCCAGATCCGGCGCCGCCCTACCGTCGGCCAACGGGATTTCCTCAACCAGGTATCTCCCACCAGCGGGACACCACCCCAGCCGGGACAAGTTCTAAGTCTCCGGCATGTGTGGTAGGATAGCGCATGTTAGTGTAAGTGTGTGTATGTGAGGGGAGAGTATAGGACAAGAAAGAGGAAGAAAAGATCGCGCGCGGTCCGTGGCCCGTTTGTTAGGGTACTGCTCCGGCATTCGCCTGATGTTGATCAGAGAAACCACGGAAAACTACCGATTAGAGTAGCCGGCCGCTAGAATTCTCCTCCAGACACAGTCTGAATTCGACCCAGCTAAAAAGCTAGGTCGAATCCTTCCAGTCAGAGGTCCTGCAGTGACATCAGTTGATGCACTAAGCCACCGTTCCCAGTTTGAGTGGTAGTGACGTGCACGACAATTTGTCGGCGTTCTGGAGACAAAGTCTGCAAAACAATGAGAAAGACAATATCGCACCCGGACCGTGGCCCATTTATTAGCTTTCCGGTTGTCACTCGACTGATAATGAGACAAACCACGTATGACAACCGATCAGAGCAGCAGCCCGCCAAATTCTCGGCCGGAGTGGCTGAGCTGGAAGCTCGAGCCACTTGGCGGTAACTGCGTCGACAAGTGCGTGTCGCGCGCATCGCGAGGGAGTTAACGCCGCGGTGCGCTGCGTAATGAAGTGGCTGCATCACGCGCAGATGCGTCGGCGCCCGCGTCGGGGGTCTCAATGCGATCCCGCGCCTGTGGGGATGGCGGTGGCGGGGGGGGGTGGCATCGATCCGCGGGCGCACCTCGCGTGCGCTAACGCAATTGCGGCGCCTCCCCTCCCACCCCGGGGCGGAGGGGCCCCTTTCAAAGAGCGCCCGCCGCGGAGGCGCGAACGGGGGACGGGTGGGATGCGGACGCAGGTGGAGGGGGAGGCAAGGAAGGGCGAGCTGGTGCGAAAAGACGGCTGATGCGAGACGCGGATGCGGAGTAGGGGATGTAGGGGGAAGCCGTGAGGGAACGGAGGGAGTGCGGGTGGATGTGAAGTGGGAATGAGGGTGGGAATGTGAGGCACGTGAAATGCGGATGCCTGTCTGAGATGCGGGGGATGTTAAGCTTGTATGCTGTGGGATGCGAATCGGAAATGCAGGGAAAATCTATGAGATGATAACAGGCTGAGATGTGGAGATGTGAGGAGGGGATAGGGCAGGATGTGGTGGCGGCAGGGTGGCGTGCTGAGCGGGGATGAGGGGTGGTGCAGAGGAAAACTATGAGAGGATGTGAGGTGGGGATGGGGCAAGATATGGGGTGGGGTGGTGAGCGGGGATGAGCTGAGCGGGGATGTGGGTCGGTGCAGGGAAAATATATCAAAGGCTGAGATGCGGGGATGTGAGGTAAGGATGGGGCAGGATATGGGGTGGGGTGGTGAGCGCCGATGTGGGGTGGAGAAGTGCGGCGCAGGGATCGGAAGCGGGGTGGCGGGTAAATGCAGCGGGGAAGGGAGTGGGGTAACCGTGGTATGCTTAGCAATGTAGCGTTATTGGATATATATATATATATATATATATATATATATATATATATATATATATATATATATATATATATATATATATATATATATATGAGAGAGAGAGAGAGAGAGAGAGAGAGAGAGAGAGAGAGAGAGAGAGAGAGAGAGAGAGAGAGAGAGAGATTGATAGAGAGAAATAGGACGTATCTGTTGTGGGGAGTCTGAAGAGTGAGAATAGGCGCTGCCATTTGGCGGGATCTGTGGAAAGGGAATATATGGGTTTAGGATATGATATCGCGTTAAAGGTGTTGAGGATAGAGATAGCACCAGGGTAAAATGTGAGGGGGCGAGTAGCGAGCATAAACGCGCAACTGTGGCTGTGAGATCGGGGGGGGGGGGGGGCGCTAGAAAACAGGGCGAATTTGCAATTGTGTGGACGCGCTGGCGGGTAAAGTCTGCGAGACAGGTGTCGAGGTAGGCACGGCTGTAGGTTCACAGAGGATTCTGCGTATGGGGTTAGGATAAAAGTGGCACAGGGCTAGAGTGGTGTTGCGGGGAGGCGCAAGTTACAAAAAGAAAAGTGGCTGGAATAATATTTTTCTGGAGAGCATTCAAGAAGTTCCTAGAAATTTAAAAATAAGTTATGCGATGTAAAAATCACGTGCAGCCGTTTAGGAATTCGACGAACATTGCGAAGATAACTTGCGATGGATTCTGTGAAAATTGATTTTTCTTCCGAATTCGGTGAAGGGTGAAGGATGTTGTCTGCATCTGCAAGGATGTAATGTAATGCCTGAAGATGCCTCCTTAAAACTGATGTTTAGAAAGTAAGATTCTTCATACACTTAAGTATGAAGAAAATAAACTCTACGCAGAATGTACGGCTACTTGAGATTTCTTGCGAAATTGCACATTTCCGAGAAGGTGAGCAACGTTGGAAGAGTGGAAATGTAAATGCTTCCAAGAAAATGAAGGGAGAATAAAGAGGAGATTGTCGGTTTACGAGAAATAACCCTTTCAATGCTACGAATTTTCATCTCTAACGCTGCCTCAAGAGCAGTTCACTTTTACGTGAGCAGGTTCCTTACGCGTAGAAATGTCAATAAATGACAGTGGTCGATTCCACTCTGGAAATTATGCTTTACTATTTTAATAATAATAATAATAATAATAATAATAATAATAATAATAATAATAATAATAATAATAATAATAATAATAATAATACAGGTGTCCTGTCTTACACGAAATTGAAATCATGGTTTGTTATAATCGCAAACAAAGTCGTCACCAAATACAGTCAAATCTCTTAAAGACGGCCACGTGATTAATATCTTAAAATTTCTCTTTTAGAGGGGTGATCTGCTTAAAGGGAACATCGCTCTATTAAACTGTATTCCCGCTGCTGTTACGACTACTACGATAGGCATAGCCACCCTATTCTGGTTTCAAATTAAAGATTTAGTGTATTGCATAATTACATTACTTTGATTAAATGTATGTATTAGTTACTATGATTGCAAAAAGCACAGCACTTTACGATTTGTCCTTCGGGTAACGCGTTATAGACATGTGCACTACGTTTTCCATACGGTTACTGACCAAAACATTCTATACTCCTTTCCCACTTACGATATCAAGCCAGTCGGTTGCTGGTTTCCAAGTTCACAGGCATGGGACTGGAATACTCTGCAGTGCGTCGTTAAGTCGAATTGACTTTATAGCAGGGGTGTCATCTTCTTCACCATCACTTTCCTGTTCGTCGCATGTAAAATCAAATTCAACATTTTCCTGGTTATCTTCATTCAGGGGTATTATTTTGCTTCTGTAAAATTATCTTTCAACTTTTCAAAGCGAGAATTTCTATACATTTCCTGGAAGATTTCCTCTTTGAAGGTATCGTGAAATCTCATGCGCGCTATCGCTGTTGCTTATCTAATAGGCACTGGACACGGCTTGGCTCACAGTAGTACGCGAACTCTCGGGTTTATTTCAGTGCGACGTTTTCTGAACGGCTCAAAGCGAATGCGATGTCACATTTTGAGCAGAATTTGTGGTCGTTGGTCGGGACGATGGGTGGTTGTCTTTAAGGAGGTAAAATACATTGGTTTTATGGAACAATTGTTACATTCCATAGAAAACTGGTCTCAAAAAGGGGTTGACTTCTGAAAGAAGTGGTCTTGTGGAGAGGTTTTACTGTCAATGCACCAGTGCTCGGTACTGTTCTGGGAAACAAGCTCTTTCTTGGGCGAAAATAGTGTTTTCTGAGTTACTATTAAGGTAATATACAAATATTATTTATTTATCATAAAATGGTGCGTAATATTCTGTGTTTTGTTGCAGATAATTCTGGATACACGCAATTCAAGAAAGAGATAGCACTTTTCAATAAAAGTGAGTTTTCTTCCCTTTATAAATTACAGCGGTGTTACGTGAACTAGTCAGAAAAGCTAAAATGCGCTCTAGCCAGCCACATGGGATGTGAGGTCACTGTAGTTGACCCATGCGTTCAAAGGCCAACGTGATGCTGCGCAACAGTTGCGTACGATTAAAACAGTTGCCGGTAGGGCGACAAACGCCCATGGACTTCTGGACGAAGTGACCTCCAGAACGGCGGTCATCCACGCGTTTCTCATTTTATTATTGAGCATCATAATTTGTTGTTTTAGGCTAGTATTGAAAATTTGTCCCTGAAACATAACAGAACACTAATATTGCAAATTTGTTCCTGAATATTGGCAGGTAGCAATACGGTGGTAACCGGTGCTCTGAGGCGACAAATTCAATTGTAAATATGACTCCCGTAACAGTAAGACGCGATTCGTTGTGTATTGAAAACCATTGTTTACACAGTGAAGTATAATATTAACTAATTATACAATACATTGTGTACTGTTTAAGCTCTAGTCGATACGTTGTTTGTACATGTATTATTACGATGAAGTGTAAAGTCAAGTTAGGACTCAAATGCTTTCTGTGGTACGCATGTCACCTTGATTCATAAATCACACACTAAAATATTCTACAAAGTGCAATATTATTGACCTTGTGCGTACATTGTAAATTGATGTCATCACAGCCAGGTTTATGTGTATTCCTAAGCTGTATCGCATCGTAAAATTTCATGGATTACGGCGTCATCCTCAAAATTCTATCTGGGGCAATACGACAGCCTGTGTCGTAGATTGCATCACGCATCAAGAGTTGGTGAAAATACGACAATAAGTACGTCATAATATGACGGGAGATACGGTATCGGGAGATACTATAATACCAATGGTATCATTAATATATATAATTATTATATATTAATTATATTATTATTAATTATGAATATTAATAATATATTAATTATATTATTATTATTATTTATGATATTAATTATATATTAATATCCTCAATATTATCATTAATCAATAATATCATTATAGTATTACGGAACACGGTTGAGCTTTGTTACCAACTTCCTCACACGTTATGCTATTTTGTAACCGTATCATCGAGCCTCACCGATTACTAAAGTAGATCTGTCATTTGCCTACTTCGCGACGTGTGATTACACCGTCACGCATCCCTGGGAATATCTCAATTTACGGATAAACTTCCCTATTGGTAGTGGGTTCGTCTTTGTTAAACTACTGATCAATTAACAAGCCAACACAATTTTTCAGTTTTAAATGACAAATAACATATATTCTATTGAATGACAATCACTGTACAAAATGAAATTCACAGATCCTCCTATGTTCTCATTTTTCGTAAAATCATGGTAGCTAATTCCCTACCTAAACTGCAGTTTTTCACTAAAGTAATAATAACTCAGATCCCTGTTTACAAGAAAACAAGCAATGGATACATATTTACACTTCACAAAGAATATCACACATGAGACACACAAATCATAGTACAAATATTCATCCTGTAAAAGAAAAATACATACACACAATACTCGAAATTCACTACTACCTTTTAAATCACTAATTACGTTACACTCAATAGTCACATTTGACCTTCGGCTTCTACATAGCCTTTCAACACAAAATTTTGTTTCATAACGTCTCTTAAATGATTTGAATCATTAAAATATGACTAAATAAATAATTCTGTACAAAACAACTTCTATCATAAACATAAAGAATTACTTTAATCTGATTCTTGTTACGACTGTCGAAAAGAAATAAAACCACTGGCTAGCAAGACCAATGTTCTAAGAAACTTGCCCGATCAACGTCTGTTTTTGAGGGAAGCTCACATTACAACGTTTTGGCTAGTATAATGATAATCCTATCTCACAAGTTTTTTTCAGACTGAAATCTAATGAGTGTTCTTTCTGTGACTCACAACCGGCAAATTCCTCAAGTTGGTCCCGCGCTGTGTAGCTGGCCCGTCGCGCGACCCTCGCGCCTCAAGGTCGTCGTTCTTCTGCAAGGTCCCTGCGTTGCCTATCGCACCGAAACTGAAGTATTCCGAACACCGTCTCCCAGTCGTTCGGCGAAAATTCACCACAGCTTTCGCAGAGGCGATGGTCGCATCAGAATGCGAGTCCGAAACTCCAAGTTATGACTTCGTAATGGCAAAAGTCAAACTAGTTGTTGGATAATCCGTCTTTCTCATAACTCTCAAAATTCCATCATAGGATTTCCAAAGTGAAATTCCCAAAAATAAGAATAAAGAATATATATAAAGTATGAAATATATGAAAAATATGAAAGCTGTAACAAAGAAGAAACATGTCCTATGTTACAATAGTCCTCTTTTCTAGCAACAAGAATGCAGCAACGTGGTTTTACAGATTCATTTCGATCTATTACCGCCGTCGTTCTTTCATTCATTGCATTCTTGTTTAATATTCATTTACTAATTCCATGTAATCTCACGATATTCACAGTACGTAAATCCATGAAAAGTGCTCAGTCAATTACCTTTTATTAAAGCTTTCGTGTTCCGCAATCTTCGCGTGTCCCTCGTCGACTATGTGGCGTACTCGTAGGCAAGCGTTCTCCTCGACGTCTCGAACCAGAAAGAGAGCGAGCTCTTTTGACGCAAGTTCACGCCACGTCCGTATTTTCACGAAAATTTCCTGATTGGCTACGGTCTGAGTGCGTTCAGAAATCCTTCTCTGACTTACGCCATCTCTTCGCCACTGTAGAAACTACGTGTAGGGCCTAATGTCGGGTATTATTGCTTCCACTTTCCGTTGGTTATAAATGTGACCGACGACAAGCGGTTACAATTTGTATTTTCTTGCAGATAGTGTCCGATTATGCTTCCTTTCAGCCAGGAAATGATTGCGTCAATACTATTAAATATATATTGTATTTGTTCATTCAACTTGTTTCATATTTTTGATGTATATTTTGCTCTTTCTACTTAATCAACTTTTTCCTTTCTTGGCGGTCCTTTGAAATTTCCCTCTTCAACAGAACTCTCAAAGGATTTCGGGTCCTGGGGTGTGTAAAGAGCGTAAGGTCATTCTAGTCAATTTGCTGAGAACCCTTTGCAGTCACACGCGGCTTCCAGTACACACAAAGTGAAAAGGTGGCTTTTCAAAAGAGACTAACAAAGATGCCTTAGTTTATGTTTACAGGCTCAAGTGATGGCGGTGACAGTAATTAAGGAAAACAGAGACAGTAGGGCCAATCAAATGAAAACAATTAGCATTTGAGGAACGGACTTCTCGCGGCTCAAATATAAACCGTTAGAAATGAAATGATACTTTCAACCAATAAAGTAAATGCAAATATAATCTCTAGAAAGTGAGTTTTCTACACAGCATTAGCTATTGACAGTTATGACGAAACAATTCTGACAACTTCCAAAATTCGGCATCCAGAATATTCTCAACAGCTGACCAGTCAGTGGGACAAACCCAAGGAGATAGGAGGAGCTATCATTGTAGACAGTTTCCCACCCATGTGATGGTAGCTTTCTTGAATAAGATACTGTTTGATTGTTGCGTAAAAGCGGCTCCACACATTCGGCATTCGGGGAGGAACGAGCGACCGCTTATCGCATCCAGAATGGTGCAGACGTTAACAACACCAAATCAGAATTCCCACAATTGGTGCAGATGTGTTCTGGGTTTGCAATCTACCAAGGTATTTCCCAGACACTTAATATTTGATTGATTGATTAGTGAGTCCGGGCGCGTTTACTACTAAGGTATTTAATCCCATAAGCGCGGTGCACGTTTCAGTCGCGGGAGGTGACGGTGATCTCTCCCGCTGAATGGCGAGGATCCCATCAGCCGCGCACTGCCCCAGCTAGAACAAACTCTAAGTTTTCTAATGATCTCCTGGCATGTGTGGTAGTCTAGTGCATGTGCGTGTAAATATGTGTAAGTAAGGGATGAAGATAGGGCAAGAAACGAGAAGGAAAGATCGCGCGATCTACGTTCCATTTGTTACGGTGGATCAATAACTGATGCTGATCGAAGAAATCACAGAAACTATCGAACAGAGCAGCCGGTCGCTAGAATTCCTCTCCAGAGACGGCTGAATTCGATCTAGTCGAAAACGCATTATTATTATTATTATTATTATTATTATTATTATTATTATTATTATTATTATTATTATTATTATCCCGAATTTTTCACTCTCTGTACTATGTGCAGGAACCTGGCCAGTGTTGGTCTAGTCTCGGTCGATCTCGCAGAGACAAGACATGCACGAATGTTACTCCCTAGATATTTCAGTCAATAGTTTCCCAATCAGTAGAACATCCCAGAAATTCTCTTACTATTCTGCAGCTGTCCAGTATTACTGCTTTATACATGAAAATGGTAATTCCAACACTTGAATTGCATGCACTTCAAGCGTTTTGGGATTAATCCTGTGGTGGACATAATTATCAGTTGTATGTCGATATTCTGAATTATTCTCATTATTATTATTATTATTATTATTATTATTATTATTATTATTATTATTATTATTATTATTATTATTATTATTATTATAAAACGTGATTAACAATCACGTGGGCAGTACAGTACAATCTGTGACAGTACAGTGTGAAGAGTAATACAATGCAATGGAGAATTGCCAGGTCCACTAGTCCAGAATAAAATAAAAGGAACAACCGCCGCGGACGAAAACAGAGCCATGCTGTCCTGAACGAGCAGTGGCCGAGGCGGCGAAGGGCAGCGCATGCGGAGGGGAGGGGGTGCCAGGCGCCGCTGCGACAATTGGACACGGCACCGCTCCTGTCAAACACATTCGCCCTCTATCGGTCCGTGACATGGGGACCTCGCCGGCTCTACGGACACAAGGAAAAAGAACGGTGATGATTTTGCCCAGGGAAAGCATTATTCTATTTTTCAAGCTGGGAAACATGTCTGTTACGTTCTGTTCGGCTTGTTTCTGCATCAGCACGCTTTAAGCTTCTGTTTTAAATGTTTGTGTCTTTCGTCTCTATTGTTATATTATGCTTGATCCCTTTGTTGTTTTTAACAGACCTTGAGAAGCTAATGGAGATGAATTATTTCACACTTTACATTATTATCTTGCGACAGTTTCGAGGACAATTTTTTTCCTCATTTCCAGGCTTGAGCATTATGTAAATTAGAAGACCTACAGCAGCAAATGAGACGTGCACAGATACATCATCTTGGCGTTCTTGATGTAGTTTCAAGGTACTGTAAGGAACCACGTTCTGCAGTCACCACCACACCGCCGCTGACATCGTCGTGGTCACCGTCCCTTTTAAAGTCAACAGGCAGAAAGAGCAAGAGCGAGTGCTGCCACGTATGTGGGCAATCTCATTTCTTCAACTTAAGAAGAAAAATATAATATTCTAATAAGAACCTTTTAATAAGATTACTCCATATACTCATATAGAGCTTATGACTTGAAACAATTTTTATTTTGAATTTAAATTTTTTACGTCATGAACATGTTATACAAATATTAGGTAGGGGGGATAAACCACTATTAAGAGATGGTAGTCTGTTGGTTAAATAATTAAAAAAGAAGCTATAAGATAACTAATATGCATTGTTACATAATGCTCAAGCCTGAAGATGAGCAAAATAATATCCTCGAAACTGTCGCAAGAGAATTATAATGTAAAGTGTGAAATAATTCATCTCCATTAGCTGCTCAAGGTATGTTAAAAAACAAAGGGACCAAGCATAATATAATTCTAAACTCTTAATTTCAAAGAGTGTGTGATACTGACGGTGAAAGTTTGACTCTGAATTATAGATATGTACGTAGGGATAAAGTGTATGACAACGTATTTTGTTACGTTTCCACTATTGCAACGTCGTGGACAGCAAAGTTTGTGATCGTGCACACAATTGAAAATGTGCACACAATTCACTTTTCCCCATAGCACGTCATACGCAGTTTTTAACTGCTTTTTTGATGTAAAATAAATAAATAAATAAATCGTTTGTTCAAATAAGATCTAGCGTCTCGATGAAAATGCAGCAAGTCGGCTGCTTGGAAGGTCGTTCCCGGGCTGTTCCGATTAATATTTCAGGCGGAGGCCGTACAAAAACTCCAACGAAAGTCACCAGGCCTAATGAGACCTGTTCTGTTCTTCCTATCCTCACGGCCATCCATCGTATTGGGCGACAAACTCGTATGTGTCATTCTGGAAATGGCTTTTCACCGAAAATCTCTGATAGTTGTCCAAGATATGGGATGCTGCGATAACTGACAACTTTACAGGGAAAACGTGTAGATACCAGCAATGTTTGATGTAGCGTGACTACTTGGATGAAACTTGGGATGAGAATTGAAACGAATAATTTATTACATGACGAAATTCTTGTCTTGACAATACTACGACACTTTTTCCATCCACTAACACATCTGATAAAAACGAAGTTTACCTATATGTATATTACGTGTAGAGTTTAATACCAGTCTTCCGCTGGGAGGGGGAAAAAGGAAGGGAGAGGGAGACAGAGAAAGAGAGAGAGCGAGCGAGCGAGCGAGCGAGCGAGCGAGAGAGAGAGAGAGAGAGAGAGAGAGAGCGAGAGAGCGTATGTAAGAGTGAAAGGGAAGGGCGGGGAAGGGAGAGGTACGAGGAGGCAAGCTAGGTTTGGAAATGTTCGCTGCAAATCGGTCGACAGATCAGTGTCAAACGTGAGCGACGCTACCACGCAGAGGTGGGTCAGATGAAAGAGCGAAACTCAGGTCTTCACAGATACACAGAAAAGGTGGATCAGGAAATTGGGAGATGTGGACGGCGTGAATAAGTTACAAACAGCGAAATACATTAAATGATGCTTTGCTTTAAATGTTGAAGAATCCAAACGTGAAACAGGTACACGGTACCAGTATCGTTCTTTGATGTAAATTCAAATGGCTTTAAAGAGTAACCTCATATAACCAATACTGTACACCAATAGTTTCCATTAGATTCGAAATTTTTTTGTTGAATTCTACTGAATAAAATCGGTTCTGAAGCGTCATAACTAGAGAGCGAATTTTGATAATCTACAATATCGCAAAAAATTATCAATAAAATGCTCGTAAAGTGTTTTAAATATTTCCTAAAAACAAAGAAAAATGAAATTGGTCAAAACCACCTCAGATGAACAATTCAAGATGTTGGATATGCTACTGCTGTAACCGAGACTTCTCGTCCAAGTAAAGGCAGCTTCCAAACTTTTGGTTTGGACTGTTCTTTACAAGGAAATCTGTCTTGGGTCCTTTTATCATAACAAAATTAATATCTATACTAGAAAGCATTGTTCTAAAGTGAAAAGAAAAAAAGACATTTCATTAAAATCCTCCCCCAGTCATAACCTTATATTACATTCTGTACAAGTGGAGCGTGATTAATTGGTTTATGAAAGGAAAATGGAGAAATTTATTGATACTATTGAATAATTCAGAACAGATTCTGTGGGAACAAACTGACATTGAATAATACGGATGAAACATAAATACATTTGGTAAAATTGGAGAAAATATACAAATTCAAAAACAAACTAGATTGATATGAGTAATCGGGTGAAGAATCAATCCCTGTCCTGAGAACATTAAACGAACGAATCACGATACGGACGACGCGTCGCTCAATACTTCCGAGAGCTTGGCTACCGCTGCCCGTCCGAAGGGCGAGGAGAAAGCTGTGGATTGACAGGCGACAAAGCGGCCGGCTGGGCGTAGGCAGCAAACAGGGTAATGAGCAATCGGGCGCTTAATGAGGACGCGTGCGCGTGGGCGGGCGCTACAGGCGGGGGGTTGGGGTGGGGCGGGGTGGGGGGAGGGGTGTCTTCCGCCCGCGCCCGCGTGCAGCGCCACGGTGCGTCCGTCGACGAGCGCGCTTCAGGGGCCGCGTACAAAACTCGTGCGCCGATGTCAGCAGGGCCTAGAGCTCCTGGATACAGGGAGTAGCGCATTCCTTTGCGCCATCGGCGCCGCTATTTTATATCCAGTTGAACTAACCGGTATGGCAGGTGACTTAGAAACCAGCAATCTACCGAAAACTAGTGATAATATACTCGAAATTCTTCATAATGCGCCCGATTGCTCTCTTTCCTACTTAACATGTGAATGCTGCCTGGCGGGGCTTTCGAGTGAAAGGATATTAAATGGCGGCGGGCGATCAGGCTGCGCTACTCTCTGTATCTAGGGACTATAGCAGAGTCTTGCAACCAACGCCACCTTGAATTAACATGAAGAAATTCTCAAAGCAATAAGTAAACATAAAGCGTAAACAGTAGCACAAGCTCGAAGTAAACCGCAAAAAGTCGCAGCTCACTACACTGAACACATGCTTCTAGGTGACCATAACTTGTACATTCGTGATGACGTCATCACACCACGACGACCCGGTGTACTCACTTTGTCCTTCTAGAAGGCGTTGCTTGCAACTCTACATCAAAATCGGGCACAAAGCTGGACGGTGCTACGATAGGCGGTGCTAGTGTCGTCGGGTGCAGCTGCAGGTTAGACATGCCAACTTCCGCACATAAAAATTGACTAATTTATGAGGAAAGTGGGAAAAATGTCTTCTAAATGTTCAATTATTCATAATATGTACGTATAGGAAACTGCAAAAGAAAGCGCGAACATCGACGCGATCTTTTGTAGCATTACGCGCCTGCTTGCGTCTCGTGAGCACACGCAGCAGCCACGCACGTTTCAAGTATTGTTGGCAGCAGTTCGTATTTTAGTTCTTATACGAAGGTGCTTCAAAAGAGGGCGCCATTGGATTGATTGATTTTTTTCGTGTTTCCGGGCGCGTCAACTGCGTTGGTCATTAGTGCCGTAAGTGTAGTGCATGTTTTTTCTAGGACAATGGCGGTGATCCTCCCCCGCTGGATGGCGAGATCAGGCGCCAACCTACCGTCGGTTTTTGATTAATTGATTGATTTTCTCGTGTTTCCGGGCGCATCAACTGCTTTGGTCATTAGTCCCGTTAGTGTAGTGCATGATTTTTCTCGGACGATGGCGGTGATCCTCCCCCGCTGGATGGCGAGATCCGGCCCCAACCTACTGTCGGCTAGTGAGGTTTCCCCCTAACCAGGTCTCCCCCACCACCGGGGCACCACCCCAGCCGGGTCAAGCTCTAAGCTCCCGACCGGTCTCCCGGAATATGTGGTAGAGTAGTGCATGTTAGTGTAAGTGTGTGTGTAAGGGGAGAGGATAGGACAAAGAAGAGGAACGGAAGATCGCGCGCGGTCCGTGGCCCGTTTGGTAGGGTACTGCTCCGACATTCGCCCCGTGTTGATCGGAGAAACCACTGAAAACTACCGATCAGAGCAGCCGGCCGCTAGAATTCTCCTCCAGACAGCGACTGAAATCGACCTTGCTGAAAAGCTAGGGTCATCAGTGACATCAGTTGATGCACTGAGCTACCGCTTCCGGTGCGCCATTGTATCACCATCTACACCACGTTATTTGGGAGTTGATAGATCCTAGCGCGGCTACGGGCCAACGCTTCCGCGGAGCAGCATTTGGGCGGAGATTTATCATGTTCTCAGTGGACATTTGGACAAATTAAAAGAAAACATCACAGATGGCAGAGAATAAATGTTAAAAACTTCTAGAATGATTTGAATGAAGCCTTCACCTTTGTGCTTGAATATAGCCTTATAATATTTTCTTGAGGATTTCGCCACAATTACTTTTTGTCTTAATAGAGTGAGAAATATCAAACAAATAAGTTACACAAGTGTCATTTGTAACAATTTAAAAAATCTCTTTATGAAATTCCCCCATGTTCATTGGTCAAACGTAATAATCTCCGTGGCTACGGGCGAACGCTCCCACAGAATAGTGTTAGAGGATTGATTGATTATTTAATGTTTCCGGGCGCGTCAACTGGAATGGTGATTAGTTCCGTAAATGTAGTGCATTTTTGTATCACAGGAGGTGGAGTGTTTCTTTTCCGGCTGGCTTGTGGGATCCGGCGCTGACCTACAAGTCGGCTTGCAGTGTTTTCTCTCACAAGGTATCGCCCAAAAGCGGGGCACCGCATCAGATGAGCGGAACAATAATTTCCAGACGGGACTCTCGACATGTTTTTATCGTGTTTCCGGGCGCGTCAACTTCGTTTGTCATTGGTGCCGTAAGTGTAGTGCATGTTTTTTTCTCGGACAATGGCGGTGATCCTCCGCCGCTGGATGGCGTAGTGCTTGTAAATATAAATATGCAATTCCGGCATTCGCCTGGTGTTGAACGAAGAAACCACGGAAAACTACCGATCAGAGATGCCGTCTACTTCTGAAGAATTCTCCTCCAGTCAGCAGCTGAATTCGAATCACCTATCTAGCTAGCGTCGAAAAACCGCCGGGATTCGTCACGTAGGATCTCCCTGTCAAAGCCATGGCAGCGACATCAGTTGATGCTCCGAGCCGGTGGTGTTGGCGGAGAAGGATCTTATGAGTGGAAATGTGGGCAAATTTGTAGCACATATTATATAAATGACTCACAATAAATGTTAAAAACTTCTAAAACATTAGAATGAGACGAAGTTAAAAACTTTTTGTGTTAATGTAGTGGGAAATATACAACAAAGTTACACACGTGTCATTTGTAACAATGTGAAACTTGAATATATGAGTTTTCCCCCATATTTATTATTCAAACGTGATCGTCTTTGACGTCCCTAGAAGTCCCCAAAATCGATATAATCAGTTGCAGAGTGTCTCAGAATAAATTCAAACTTCTAGAGGGGTCAGAAACATCACTTTCTGCTGATGAACGTGTAATAAATGGACATGAAACTCCTTTATGTCCTTTGTTCCATTATGCCAATAGACATGTAATAGACTTTATATGAGGGAATTGTACATGTGATATTTGCCTCTGATTGCTTGAAAAAACTTAAGTGCATAAGTATTCTGCAGGTTCTGGCGCTTTCAAGGAAATTTTAGAACTCTGCGAAACACATGTTGATACGGGCTGGCTTAATAAACAAGGCACATGCCACATGAGTAACTATAATTTAAATGCAAAAACGCTTAGTAGACGCTATAGAACTTTTTAATATTTACTTTGAAACACCAGTATACCAAGAAATTTATGTTTTTTTACTGAAACTTATTTTATAAAAAGTGTGTGCGTGGAAACAACATGCGTTGGACATGAAATTTCCAACAAACAAAAATAATATGTTATCAGGGAAAACAATATTTTTTGTTGAATAACAAAATGGTTGGAGTATTCCTAACATGGGAATTTCCTGAACGTTCAGTTAATGTTTTCACCACAATTAATGATCTTTAGCAGAAAAAGAGAACAGAAAGAAATTGGTGTAGCTCGTGGCGTTCCTCTCAGTCGACTGACGCCGGTAGCAACACGTGAAATTTCACGTAATTATTTCCTCGTTTACTTTTCATGTTTTCTTATGTTTTCATGAATTTACGTGTACTGTTTCATGTAATTATTTTCTCATCTACTATGAGACATAGAGAATTAAAGTATTGTGTTGCTCTTTCACAGACGTGGAGAAAGAGTCAATGACGTTTCTATCCTCCGACACACCACCGTTTTCTTTCTCTTTTTCCTGTTACAGATTATTATAATGCCAAAAAAATTAATAGAGCGTTCAAGAATTGGCACGGAAATAATACTGTAACCACTTAGTTATTCAACAAAAAATATTATTTTATTTTACTAATGCTTTATTTCTGTTTAACAAGAAAATAAAAGTTATACATAGCATTACCGCGAGAAGAGAAGTTTGACTTCACAAACGCATTCGTGATTGTCGATAGTGGATTGATGATAGTCGTGCGCGTAAAGGTAATAATACCAATTTAACTGCCCTCAGCGGTAATGATTATGCCAGCAATAGTTATGACGAGAATACGTAGGGGGACGGCAATAAATCACGGAGTCATGAATTGCCTCCAAATATGAAATCACTTTTGTAATTTATACAAGAAACATGATATCAAAATTCTCCTGTCAAGTAATGCCATTCCCATTTTCATCGCAGCGTGTCGTGGCAGCAGTGACGAGCGTGCGGAACAAGCTCCCACACGGTGCCACACTGGCACTCGCACCTCCACGAGAAGCAAAAGCACGCCCGGGAATCGCATTGCACCATTCGGTTTCCACAACGTTCGCTCTGTCACACTCGCACACTCGCACACTCGCACACTCGCACACTCGCACACTCGCACACACTCATACTCTCACACTCGCACACACTCATACTCTCACTCTCACTCTCACACTTATACTCTCACACTCGCACACACTCATACTCTCACACTCTCACACTCTCTCACTCTCACACTCTCACACACACTTTCACTTTCACACTTTCACTCTCACACTTTCACTCTCACTCTCACACTTTCACTCTCACTTTCACTCTCACTCTCACACTTTCACTCTCACACTCACACTTTCCCTCTCACTCTCACACTTTCCCTCTCACTCTCACACTTTCCCTCTCACTCTCACACTTTCCCTCTCACTCTCACACTTTCCCTCTCACTCTCACACTTTCCCTCTCACTCTCACACTTTCCTCTCACTCTCACACTTTCCTCTCACTCTCACACTTTCACTCTCACTCTCACACTTTCACTCTCACTCTCACACTTTCACTCTCACTCTCACACTTTCACTCTCACTCTCACACTTTCACTCTCCTCTCACTCTCACACTTTCACTCTCCACTCTCTCACACTTTCACTCTCACTCTCACACTTTCACTCTCACTCTCACACTTTCACTCTCACACTTTCACTCCCACTCTCACACTTTCACTCTCACTCTCCCACTTCACACTCACTCCCACTCTCACACTTCACTCCCACTCTCACTTTCACTCTCTCTTTCACTCCCTCTCTTTCTCTTTTCTCCCTCTCTCTGCCTCCTCTTTTTCTCTCTCTTCCTCCCTGCCACCTCTCTTTCACTCCCTCTTCTCTTGATCCTCCCCATTTTCTCTCCATGTATCACTCTCATGCTTCTTTCTCTCCCTTACCCTCTTCCCCTCGCCCTTTCTGCCTCCATTCTTTCTCTCTCTCTCTCTTCTCTCACTTCCCTCCTTTTCTTTCCATTAATCTTTCCCAACCTTCTTTCTTGCCATTATTATTTTCCCCTCGCTTTCTCTCCCTCTCCCTCTCCCTTTCTCTTCTGTCCTAGCGTTATATAACACTAAATTAACATCCCCTACTCATGTGAAACTTAGCGTAACGATGCTTAAATCCACTCCCCCCTTCTTAGCGTTATATAATTTGTGGACTACCCCTAAAGCTATCTATATCACGAGAGAATTTTCCACATTTTCCGGGGCTTATGCTCTGACAGTTATATATTACAATGGATATGTCATTGACACTTCTTCAATCCAACCAGTCGCAGAGGACCAACATTAAAATTTGCTCTATTTAATCCCAGTAATGTTGGTTTTCTTTTCTCTCTCAGCTGATCACAAATATTTCTTACTTAGCATATTATTAAAATACGACCATATTTCAAGAAGGTTGATCGAATTGGGAGAATGGCCTTAATTATCAAATATGTATATACATAGTATTCATTAACAATCGCCTTCGTTCACTTCAGGACATTTCAGAACAGATATCATTTTGTCTACACGTTTATTAGAGTACAGACTAGCAAATTACGAGTTTTGTGTACAAACAAAATGGAGGGTTTATCTACGACAACACTGCTCTGTTCTAGTCCTTTTTTCGAGAATTGGGGCTTTCTAATTGCTAGTTTTATAGTTCATTCGTCCGGAAAGGTTATTTCGAAATCAACAGCGTTCTACAAATGTCATCGTTAATGCACAAAATATCCCGTAAGTAGACGGTATTTGTTTGAACATTATCCATAAAGGTATAACGTACAATCGTAAACGAACGGAATGCTATGATACTACAGTTTTCCGGACCGTGTTTCAAGAAACATCCATCAAGATAACAATATCACGTTTTTCCCAGCACGCAAGAGCAAAGCAAATTTTCATACAACTTAATAAACCAAAACAAAGAACTCTTATTGCACAAAATTTGTGCAAGATATAAAGGTAATGAAGACAAGATATATGAAGAAAAAAATCTTTAGAAGGAGTCATAAGTTTAGATCTTCCAATTATTGAGGGAGGAGACTAATGGTACGACAAACCACACTTTTTCATAGACTGTATAAAACATATAAATCTGTCTCGATTATGCTTGCATTGAAAATGTAATTTATTCGGCACATCTGTCTTCATCAAAGAGCGTAAATTATTATATCATATAACACCTTACCTTCTATCAGATATCACGTAAAAATCACCCTAATAACAAGAAACAATAGAATGCGAATATTGTTGCATGAAATTATTTAATTGTAAGATATACATTATACACAAATACATTTTCAATTGTCAACTGAAACAATGAACAGAATTAATTATCTTCTACTTAAATCTGTACATTTAATAATATTTGAATAAATCATACGAATATTTTTAATGCTCTTTCCAATTTTCCACCATAGTGTAATTTTGTTCTCAATGACACAACGCCTAAATGTGTGAGTTTATTTTCAGGAATATTAATCGAAAGACATTTAATGTATATATTATCAACAAAGTTCTGACATTTATTTCACAGTGAATCGCTCAAAAGTTTAATATTTGTAAGAAAAGTATACCAAATTAAACTTAATTGGATGAAAAAGACACTAAATATATATTAAAATCGGTAAATATATATTAGAGAAGTGGTTTTATATAATAAAATAAATGATCATTTATGCAATTTTTGGTTCAATTATTGGTGGAATTGGCTGGTTTATCGGGATTTCCAAGTGAACAAAAACAAAAATATTACAAATTATTTTGTGTCACTGATGTTCACTACCTTCCGGCAACTTTCATGCCCCGTGTACTTAACTGAATAAGTGGAATGAAACCGTTCTTAAATCCGAAACGTCATATTACCTTCTTTGAAAATCCATTCAAAGCTGCGAACAGAAAACTTCTTTCGACGTCGTAAACCTTTAATCCCGAACAGAGTAAAGACTTGGTGGGAGAGATGTTTTAAATCTCTACCCAGTGCCCTCAGACAGCAAGGAGAGCGTCAGTAAGGGTTCTCTCTGGGAGGAAAAAAAAGAGTTCATGAAAGGCGCTAATTGGCGACAGCTTTTGCCTCTGCAATCTAATCTCGTCCATTCTATTTTCTCAAGTCCGAGATTAAATTACAGGCTTTTCTCCGGGGCTCCTGGCGCGGGGACGGCAGGTAGGCCTGTGAGGGCGGTCGCCTTTTCTTAGCGCTCCTCTCCCAACAGCAACGGCACGAAAGGTTGACTTGTCAAAGGCGGGTAGAAATGTCAGAAGATGCCCTTGCAAAGCGCAGAGGGAAGCGTGCTCACACACTTGAAGCTAAATTTCGAAATTAAAGTTGTTGGTTGTCCTTGTAAAAATGTAGTTGCCATTTTTATCAACAAGACGTTTTTGTGACTAATCACGTTGATTGGTGACATTCGACATTCTACAAGAACAACACTAATTCGCTTAGTTTGAAAAATAGTGCTTTTGATTTGATTTAATTATTTCCCCTTAAATAATATTAATTAAATTAACATGTGTGGAATCATAAGACAAACCATTTATTGTATTGGTTTGTTACTAGTATTACAGACTCAAAATAACTTTGTCATAGTCATAATATTTTAGTTTGTTTTATTCTTGCTTTTATTCTCAGTCACGTACATTTAGTTTCCTCTTGTATAGTAATAATGTATCCAGATATTAATTATTGCAAATCATCACTCATTATTCACCTAAAAAGGGGGCACACGGACAAAGGCGTAAGCTTCCTTCTACGCTCCATTTTTTGATTGATTGAGTGATAGGTCTTTCCGGTTGCGTTAACTGCTAAGGTTTTTGTTTCCGTACGTGTAGTGCGTTTTTTCTCCTTAGGAGGGTGGCGGTGTTATTCCTTCACTGGATGGTGAGAACCAGCCATCCGGGACCTCCCGACAGGTCCCTCAACTTGTGGGGTAGTGTAATGCATGTAAGTGTGTGTGTGTGTGTGTGTGTGTAAGTAAGTGGTGAGGTTAGGACAAGGAAGAGAAAGAAAAGATCGCGCGCGATCCATGTCCCGTTTGTTAGGGTACTGATTCGGCATTCACCTGATATTGATCGGAGAAACCACGAAAAACTATCGATCAAAGCAGCCGGCCGCTACAATTCTCCTCCAGACAGCGGCTGGACACGACCTAGCTATGTAGTTAGTGTCGAAAATCCTGCCACCGTCTGGACTGAAACCCTAGGACCTCCTGGTCAAAGGCACTGCAATGACATCAGTTGATGCCCTGAGCGACCTTTTCCCGGCCCACGCTCGCAAGCAAGAGGACAGAATAAGATACTCATAGTTGTCACCGTAGGTTTAATGGTTTAAATGTTATCAGAAGTTGGTCATCATTACGATTCAATTTAGGTGAACTAGATGGTAAGTATTTCTATCCAGCACGAATGTGTTAACCATATTTCGTCATAATTTTAGAGCTTATATAACTTGGTAGTCAATTGGCTCGGCTGTATTACGTGATTTCAGGATGAATTCTATCCGGTTTTCATTGTGTAACAGTAAAGTTAATTATTCGTTCATATTGAATAACTGAATTTCTTTCGTAACCTTACAAATGAACTTGAGATAGATTTCACTAATTCAGTCTAGGTAAGAAATCGCCAAATTATCATGTAGTCGTATTGTACTTTTTGGCGTAACCTTCTTGCAAAATGAACTGTTGTACTCTTTGGCGGAAATGGCCTGCCTCAATTTTGTTCAAGATTCTCCACAAACAGTATTGGAAACAGATCAATTTCTCTTTTTATTTACTTCAATTTAAAAAAATATTTTCGTAAGTAAAAGAATGCGTTTGGAGGTTGAACTACGATAAATGTCCCCATCCATTGACACTGAAAGTCGAACGCAGTAAATCACCTGGACCACACTCAAAAACGATAATTAGCTGACAATGAACTATCCTGGTTATGCTGATGTTGCCCGCATTCATGTGTAACAGGAGAATGAAAACATTTTTAATAACAGCAATAATCTAGATATTCCACATCATTACTAGACAACTGTATTAACAAAAAATATATGTGAACATGAATCAGCAAGCCCAAGTTATTCGTGCATTAATTGTAGTGGAAAATTTTTTTTTCTGTTTCATTACATACAATCATTGTTTGGTGAGAAAATATACTGAGAGAAAAAAGCACACACAACCACAATGCCAATACTTTAGCAAGTGAAGTTAGTCTGAAATTCAAAAATGCACCTGGTGCTTGTGGGAACTCTTGCAGTACGTACACGTGCACTCACGTTTCTGCTTTCAACATTCAGAGATTCAAGTTTCAATAGTGGAAGAGGAAGAGAGGAGTTTGTGAGATTGTTTTGTTGTTTCTATAGCTAACAAAACACAAATTCACATGTTTCAAAGTTTCCAAACCAAAGTTTCAAACAGTTGTCATAGTCACAAAATTTCTCTCCAGTGATGTGTGGTCGTGACGGTCAAGTAAGGTGCGAAAATTGATCGATAAAAAGGAATAAAAATCAAATGGACTTGTAAGAGACATTAATACTCTAGAGTTCAAATTGTTCGTTTGCATTAACTGTGAGTAACACAGCAATTGATCGTACCATTAAAATCCTTCAGTATCTTGGTTTGTTCTTAGTAAAGAAAATTATGGGATCTAGTAATTTTATTTATTTATCCGTAACTTTAATCGTATCAATTTCTTGATAAAACGTGTGTAGACCCTTTTGCACTGAAAAATGTAACTAATTAACTTAATTGTAACGAAAAATGTAACGACGATTAGATACTACAAATGACGGGAAGAGGGAAAGGTGAATCGCTTGAGCTGATTGAAATGCTTTCAATTAAAAAATACTTCATTTTTGGTTGACTTATTGCTTGCATAACGTTGCATGAAAATAAAATGCGTATCAAATTCAACTTTTTGAAAACTGTTGGTGCTTTTTTTGTTAAATTCTTATTTTAAGTAATTAAAGACGCTCTGATTCTGAGTGAAATGTATATTTTTAGGTTCTTCTTTCACCTTCCAGAAATCACACAAGACATCCTCCCATTAAACCACACCTAGCGATGCACATAAAATCCGCGCACAGTACGAGAGAACATCAAGCGGGCGATAAAACAGTGTTAAAAGCAGGTCGAATGAATGAGAGCGAGTTTCGTTTGTTTTCTCTCGCAACTGGATAGTGCGTGCGCTTGCAACGCGCCGCGCCACACGTCATTGCGCTAGAGGGCGGTCACAGTGTGGGCTGCGACAGCTGATGCGCCGTGGCGCAATCGAGTTAGCCCACTGCGCCGCCGGTGAGCTAGTGTTCCAATGCAAGAAATTTTAGTGAGTTGCCCAAGTTCATAAGCGTGCAAAGTCGAAAGCAAGACGAGGCCAACTTTTTATATGGCCCCCTTGACAATTCATCGTTTTTATTTTAATCTGACATATTTCATTACTAAACGAATAAAAGCAAGAAGAAAAACGAAATTATAACTCTGATTACACAGTTAATAAATACAACTGATTTTATGTTAAACCATTTAACCAGTTTCCAGATGGCTTGGAGAGCCAAATGCACGAGTATAACCTTTTCTCAGATTGTCATGTTAAAACAGGGGGAAGATCAGGGATTGAACGTATTTACGGAAATAAAATATTTATATCGTACGTATCTTCAAACCCTTTAAAAACATTTATGGAGATAAAAACACTCTGCCTACCCCCGTGCATACATCTATGGACAAATTTAATGCACAGCCTCAACTAGACCACGGAAGGGAGGTTTCTTCTTTAGTAGTGGAAGAGGTCAAAGTATTTAATTTGTAATAAATTTATTTTAAGGATTTTCGGTCATTTACATAGCATTAATTTTCTTTGAAAAATAATTATTTTATGTTGCAATTCAGATATTTTTATTACATCTAGAAAATAATTTACCTGTTGTTGAGAATGATCTTTGGATGGAGGACGACGTATATAAAAAAGTTTCAGTTAATTTTAATTCAAGGTGTCCAAATGAAAAAAATTAAATAGATTTTATAAACATTAAAATTCTCTGTCCACTCAATTATGCTAATTATTATAATTTTCATTTACTGTGAAATTCTCTTAAAATAACGTTAGTAGTATGTGGCAATCAGATGTCCTTAATTATATTTCAGTAACTAAACACCGTCAAATTACACCAGGTTAGCGGACCGCTTTTCAAAATAATAGAAATCTGTAATATTAACATTAATATGAAGCAAGAGTTATTAGAAATCAAATGCAAATTAATCAGTAATTTATTTATTTAGATATTACATATACCAATAAAATTATATTCAAACTAATAAAATGAACTAATAGAGTCGCAGATTTATGGAATAAATGTAGTCACAAAAAACATATTTCTTATGGTTGAAGTGTTCTAAATCTATATGAGAGAAATATTACTGAAAATTAGTAAGTCATTTCACCATACTTTTCTTTCCATCAATTACTCCAAACAATTTTCAAATATAGTTCACCCTGTCATTGGTAGATGTATATCAAAGTAACGTTTTTTGTAACAAGAGAAACGAAATTAAATCCGTATCACTGAATAGTGATCTATAATTAAGACTGCACGTCAAAGAAGAATAAAAGAAGAATGCAACTCCTTGAGAAAACATCATTTAATTCAAGCACAACAAACAGGACGTCACCCTAAAATTTTATTACCTTTTTACTACCGTTTCCTCCACAGTAGCCCCATCCAAACAGTCTCAGAAAGTAGAAGATAATCAGAGAAGTTCAAGAGAAGCGTTCCTGGGGAAGCTCATAAAAGTCTGTCCAGAGTCTTGAGTCTGAGCACGCAGCCTTCCGCGAATGCCAATGTATTCATGGATATAGTCGCAGGAGCCGCATTGCGAGAGGAGAGCTGGGAGTGCCGCCAAGCTCGTAGGAGGGAGGCGCCGCGCCGGGGCGCTGCAGCCCCTTTAGGATCTGAAGGCGGCGCGCGGCGCGATCCCCACGCCGCAACGGAGCCTCATTGAAACCGCGCTGCGAGGGGGGCGGGGCGATGTCGTAGTAGGAGATGGTGGAACTCGTAGCGGTGGCGGCGGAAGAGGTGGTGCCAGGCCCGTGTTAACGCACGGGCCCGAAGGGCCCGGGCCCAAGGACACCAAACGTTCAAGGGGCCACGGTAGTTCTTAAAAAAATATTTAATAACATTTTTTTCTTAAAATAAAATGAAGTGATTTATGATTAAAATCTACGCACGAACATGGCATGAGGAAGTGATGTGTCGAGCATTATTGGATAACATTTGTAATATGGAATGTTGCTGGTTGATGCGAGAATGTCACGTTAGTTAGAAGTTTAGTTTTTTTCACAAAACTTGTCTTTAAACTTGGGGGGGGGCGGTGAATGTAAGAATAGGGGGCCCCAAATTAACGTAGGCCCAAGGGCCCTTAAAGCTGTTAAAACGTCCCTGGGTGATACCTGTGATGAGGACACAGTCGGGCCGGCGTCGGAAAAGGCAATGTTATCGAGGAGGAAGACGGTAAAGAGAACGGGAACGGTGATAGGAAAAGAGGCGAGGAAAGGGACGGCGACAAGTATAGGAACAGGGACGGGACAGTTGTGTGGACGAGGAAATGCGCGCGGAAAAGGAGGGGAATGGAATGGTGATGAGGACTAGGATGGCGCCAGGAATAAGAAGGAAGACAGAGAGCGGAGAGGTGGTTGAGGACGGGGTCAGGAATCGAGGTGATGAAGAGGTCGGGGGTGGAAACGAGAAACTGTAACACGGTCAGTGGTGGGAACGGGGTGGGGACGAGGACAGTGACGGCGACGATGGACGTCGGTGAACGGCGATGGAGAAACAGGAGTAACGTTGACAAGGATATGGACGAGGACGGGGACAGGGATGGGGTGGTGATGAGGACTAGGACGGCAATAGGGATGAGGAAGGGAACAGAGAGGGGCAGTGTCGGAAACGAGGATGGGACCAGAGGAGATGAAGAGGACGGGGACGGGAAACTGCAACATGGACAGGGGCGGGAACGAAGTCGAGGACAGTGACAGCGGCAGGAGCGGCGGTGAACAGCGACGGAGTCACAGGAGGGGAGGACGAAAAGTCACAGAAGTGAGGACGGATGCGATAGCGGAGATGCTGGAAGTAGATAATTTAGTGGCGAAGGCAACGTTTCTGGTGGTGACACAGGAGGCTGCAGGGGCCAAATTGGTGACACGTAATAGTTAGGTCGAATTCAATCTCTGTCTGGAAGACAATTCTACCTACCTGCCTTCCAGCCGAGAGGCAGAAAGTAGGGATGTAGCAAAGGACGAAATAGAAGTCTTTGTCCAGCAGAGAAGTGAGTAACAATAATACTGATTCCAAGCGCGTAAACTACTGAGGTCATTAGCTTCGTGAATACAGTTCAAGTTATATCCAGGGACGCTCTACACGGCGATGTGCGAAGTTCCGCATATTTCCGCATATATAGGCCCCAGCTAGAACGCGTTTTCATAGGTATAGCGTCATATTTTGAATTGTAATGCAGGTAATTGTGAGTGAGGGGGAGAGAAGAGGAGGTGCCAAGTATGAGGAATAAAACATCGCACGCGTTCCGTGACCCACTTGTTAAGGTACTACTCCGGCATTCGCATAGTGTTGATAGGAGAAACCTCGAAAAACAATCGATCACAGCTGCCGTCGCTAGAATTCTCCTCCAGAATGCGGTTGAATTCGACCAAACTATGTAGATAAAATTTCGAAAATCCACCACCTTCCTAGTACTTTTCTATAATTGATTGATAGATTGATTATTAGTGATTCGAAACGCGTCAACTACTAGGATCATTAGCCTCGTAAGCGTAGTGCATGTTTTTCTCGGGAGGTGGCGGTTGTCTTCTCCTCGCTGGATGGTGATATCCGGCGCCGACCTACCTTCGGCTAGCGGGGTTTATCCCAATTAGGTATTTCCCACCAGTGGGGCACCGCCCTAGCCGGGACAAGCACTAAGCTCCCAGTCGGTCTCCCGACATGTGCGATAGAGTTGTGCGTGTTAGCGTAAGTGTGTGTGAGTAAGGGGAGAGGATAGGATAAGGAAGAGGTAGGAAAGATTGCGCGCGGTACGTTGCCCGTTTGTGAGGGTTTTGCATCTGCATTCGCCTGATGTTGATCGGAGAAACCAGGGAAAACTACCGATCATAGTACCTTTCGGCCATCGATGCTGCAGTGGCGTTACCGCT